>JAHKKF010518504.1:0-15019 GCA_019740295.1 Labeo calbasu
CTTGTTCAGGTGTGTTTCATTGGGGTTGGAGCTGAAGTCTAGGAAGTTCAGAGAGACTTGTGAGTCTGTGAAATTGTAACTTGTTTATTCTTCATTTGACTAATAAATACATTGCCTAGTCACTGGACATTGAGAATTCCCTCTGAGTTTATTTATGACTGTAACAGTAAATTATACCGTCTCACAAACAAACAAGGTTTTCTATCAGATAAACTACTTCCAAACTGATGACAATATATAAACAGTTCTCTCAGATGTGAATACTCATGTGGTACTTAAGACCTACTTTATATTTAAAACTCATTCCACAGTGACCACATTTAAACGGCTTCTCGTCAGTGTGAACTCTCATGTGCCTGTTAAGGATTCCTTTTCGGTTGAAACTTTTTCCGCATTGTTCGCAGGTGAAAGGCTTCTCACCCGTATGAATTCTTATGTGCTCTTCAAGGTGTCGTTTTTGATTAAAACTCTTATCACACTGAGGGCATATGTAGCGTCTCTCCCCAAAATGAATTCTCATGTGGTCTTTAAAGTGTCCTTTTTGAATGAAACTCTTTCCACATTGAGGGCATGTGAAGGGTTTCTCTCCAGAGTGAAGTCTTAAGTGGGCTTGAAAGTTTTCATGTTGATCAAAACCTTTCCCACACTGTTGGCAGGTGTAAGGCTTCTCTCTAGTGTGAATCTTAATGTGCCTGTTAAACGTTGTTTTCTGAGTGAAACTTGTTCCACATTGTTGGCAGGTGAAAAGGCTCTCTCCAGTGTGAACTCTCATGTGGCAGTTGAGGTTCCCTTTTCGGTTGAAGCTCTTTCCACACTGTTGGCATGTGAAAGGCTTCTGTCCAGTGTGAACGCTCATGTGGACTTTAAGGTTTCCAGGTTGAGTGAAACTCCTTCCACACTGAGGGCACATATAAGGCTTTTCTCCAGTGTGAATTCTCATGTGCCTTTTAAGACTTACTTTATAAGCAAACCGCTTTCCACACTGTTGGCAGGTACGGTGCTTCTCTTCTGTGTGATTTCTCATGTGGGCTTTCAGCTTTTTGTGTTGACTAAAAGACAGTTCACACTGTTGGCAGGTGAAGCAACTTTTAGTTCCAGTGTTTTGAGCCCTTTTTCGTGAAGCAGCTAAAGGTTCAGTCTGTGAGCAGCTAAAGGTTTTTTCTCCAGATATGAAATCATCATGATTCTCATATTCATCTCTCTCTTCCATTTCATTCAGCTCTTCACTCTCCTTTTTCAACACGATGAGATCTAAGGCAAAAGGAGAAAAATGCAAATTGACACCAGTTTAATGGCACAAAGCAAAAGACATCAAAACATTTACACATCTAAAGCATTAAAATGTTGGCATACAACTAGATCCTGAGTGCATAGGGTGCAGAGCCTTATAGAGGCCTATAACATTGTCCTTCAAAATACTTGAGCAGCAAGTACACTCGTGCTTAAGGAACATCAGAAAATATAAATAAAAGTATAAATGTAAGGAAAAGTAGAGTAAAAACGCACACATGCAAACACAACACACTGTGTGAAACTACTTTTGCATTCCAAAGCATCAATTATCTTGCACACAGATGTTCTTCGCAACCATAGAACCAAGCTCAGAGTTGCTAAGAGGAGATGGCACAAGACAAAAGACCCACATAAACTGAAAAGGTGTCATTTTCTATTAACTAAACTGTCACTTTGTGTTGCTTTTGCAAAGAATGTGAAATTTTAAAACAAAAAGTGAATATGATGGTAGACTTTGGAAGCAGAGAAGATAACATAGGATCAATGACTTTAATAGAATGGTTCACTTAAAAATGAAAATTACCGTATGATTTACTCACCCTCAAGCCATCCTAAGTGTGTGTGACTTTCTTCTTTCATGTGAATACTATCTGAGTTATATTAAAAATATCCTGGGTGTTGATATTCAAGAGTCCAATAGAAGCCCAATGAAGTGAATGCATCCATCATAAAAAAAAGTGCTCCACAAAGCTCAATCCAGGCCTCCTGAAGCGAATCACTGCGTTTTTGTAATAAAAATTAACATATTTCAAACTTTATCATCTGCAGTCAATAGTTTACGCTAACGGTCAAATGCGCATTCTCAAGAGAGTGGCATTCCAGCAGATGACGTAGGTTATGATGGATGGATGCACTTTATTGGACTTTAATTTAAATATTGAATATCAACATTCATTCACTGCCATCATAAAGCATGGAAGCGCCAAGACATTTTCATACAACTCCCAATGTATTCATCTAAAAGAAGACACTTAAGATGGCTTGGGAGCGAGTAAATCATAAGGTAATTTAATTTTTTGAGTGAACTACCCTTTTAACCAGAATTAATTTTTCTTTGTGTTAAAATGTTAGTACAACACTTTAAGGACAAGTAGAAAAAACGATGTATGGCTCGTTTCCACCAAGCGGTATGGTTCACTACAGTACAGTACGAAATTATGTCGTTTCCACTGTCAGAAGTTGAGAACGGTACCAAAACAGCAAACCACACTGTACCACTTTTATGTTTTTTTAACCCTTCCGTTGGGGTACCCAGCACAGCAAAGGGTACCAAAAGGGCGGAGCTAAACTGCAGAACGTTGGTTGACTAGAATCGTCACTTGTGCATGCTACAAGGGGATAAAGTGTCTCCTTTACTCATTATGCTGTACTGCTCTTGAATGTTTGGCTTATTTTACATCAGAGTGCGCAAACACTCAAATATAACAGTGTAAGTAAAATTCTACATTTTCACACAGACAATAGCCGTTTCTCAGTATGTGTTCTTGTCTGTTCCTGCGTACTTGTGAAACGTAACACCCCCCCCCCCCCCCCCCCAAAAAAAACATAATTTACAAAATATTNGGGTACCCAGCACAGCAAAGGGTACCAAAAGGGCGGAGCTAAACTGCAGAACGTTGGTTGACTAGAATCGTCACTTGTGCATGCTACAAGGGGATAAAACATAATTTACAAAATATTACTGTTATTGTGTCATGAAATGTAGGTTTAATAGTTTTTCTTAGGAGAACGTAGTTGTTTAAAACTCAAATCTGCGGTTTATTTATAAAAATAGCACATATTTGAAAATTTGCTATGCTGATTTCAGAGATGTGAGCTCCTGGTGATCACCGGGTGCTCAGTGCTCAGGTATCTGCCTCATGTATTAGACTAGCCTTAGCTCGACTAGCCCTTCTGACATTTGCTGCTGGCTCTGATGTCTCTGTAGTGATTAAACATGAGATACCATTCATTTTGGGTATATTTAACAGGCAATCGTTGGTTTCATGAATCTATTATTTGTTTCTGGTTCTTGACTTTGTAGCATAAGTTTGAGACTGAAGACTGAATTCTTTGCTTTTGTCTTTATTTCCTTTACTTTGTATTAATACTTTTATAATGGCCCTTATTGTTCATTAAAACTGACATTTAACAAAAAGAGGCAGAGTTGTGCTTATTGTCATGCTTTATCGTCAATCACTACTTTCTAGCATACACCATGCCTATTAAGTAAGGGTACTGTCGGAGGTAGAAACGCAAGCTGGATCAGAGTGTTCGGTCCTGAATCGTACTGCTTGGTGGAAATGAGCCAATAGTTTTTTGTTACAAAAATATTTGTCTTGTTTAGGCTACTTCTGTATTATTCTTTGTACAACTATACTTATGTATATATTTCCGTTTCTGTAGAGGTTGACATTTTATTAAGGATCAAATGAGTGAGTTCAGCTTTGAGAATGAAGACAAACCTGTTTGTTCCTCTGCATCTTCTTGTTTCACTATGAATGCTTCAATCTTCATGTCTTCACTCTCCTCTTTAATAAATGCCATCTTTATGATAGTGTGTCACGTGAATCTGTAAGAGATGAATCAAAACTATTAATACCACTGATCTTCTGTCTCATACAAGCAAGTGTGAACTGCACTTTATTCATGATTAGCTAAAAAGCATTTGTGATATTCCCAGTCAAGGATTAAGTCAAGTATGTTTGTCTTTATATTACAAAGGATTTGAAGGAACTTTTAAATATTAAGAAACTGCAGATCAAAATTAAATTAGTGATTTGCTTTAAATTAAATTTAAGATGTCCTTTATTGGACGTTTGTTTACAAACATAATTTTACTTCCCATAAAACATATAGCAAATACACACTGAAATGTAACAAGGATTGAATGGAAACATGGCTTGTCTCTGATCTTATTGATTTCAGTGGTAATGTATAATCTAAGTTTTTTTAGACAAAAGAAAGGAATATGGTTCACTGAATAGAGATGTATGATCACTTTCATCAATGGACAAAACAATATGACAGCATACCCAGGTGTTACTCCTCTTCTACCATTGTTAAGAGTGAATGGTGTTCAGTTTCCAGATAAAAGATGCAAACAGTTTATTAGAAACACTCATATTGTATTAGTATACAGTAGTCAACATCTGAAGTGGATCAAAAAAAGTTAATCAAAGTTGTCCTAAGATAAGAACTGGTATTGTTTTGGTTTAAGCACAACTTTGATGATCCACTTCAAATGTGGACTACTGTATCCATCACAGTGGTAGAAAAAAAAGCACACATAAGCATTATGATACTAATGAAGTTTAAAGACAAAATATTTACAATAACCAATTACACATGTAGGAAACTCTAACGCAAGAACAGAAGACTGAATCTTCAGCAGGATTCTGGACTGAGATACCATATCGTGCTGCAGTCATCAAGACTGACTAAAGCAGTGAAACACTGTAGTTTTATGTACATTTTAGGGGCCATCCTTAGAGGACAAAGTTTGCATAGAATGTAAGCAGTTAGAGGAATTTGCCCAGATTTTCACCAGCTCTAATCCAATCAGCACAACTATAACACTCATTATCAGAGAAATCAGGGAAAGTCACACCTTAAAGCAGAGGTGTCAAACTCAATTCCTAGAGGGCCACAGCCCTGCAGAGTTTAGCTCCAACTCTAATTAAACACACCTGATCCAACTAATCACGTCCTTCAGGCTTATTTGAAAACTACATGGTTTGAGTGTTGAGGCAGGGTTAGAACTAAACTCTGCAGGGCAGAATTTGACACCCCTGCCTTAAAGCATTGCATTCATACTTAACTCGGGTATTGATTAGCATTAAAAATGGCCACCTATGAAGTGATTTCACATTTGTTTTTACACACACCTAAAGCCAAGAAGATTTATTTTAAAATTTGAATGTCATTTATTTTTCTGCTGACTTTCTAAGGTTACAATTTCATTTTGACCAAATAATTGGCTTTTGCAGTAATGATACTGGACCACTGTCCTATAGAGTTCAGGTCCAATTAAACACACCTAAAGCAGCTAATCAAGGTCTTGCTAGGCATACTATAAATGTCCAGGCAGGCTTGTAAAGGCAAGTTGAAGCTAAACTCTGCAGGACAGTGGCCCTTCAGGAATGGGTTTAGACACCCCGATGCAAAACATCGGGAAACATGCATGTTAAAAATGAACACAATTTGTACAAATAACAGACCAACTAAATATTAGAACTAATAAAAAAATCAAACGTATTTATATGTACACACATGCATATACATATTCCCATGTATCAAATAAAATAAACATAAAAACAAATACACAAACACGTAAAAAAATTAATTCAAATAATCTCGATGATTTTCATTTTTATTCTTCATAAATCTTTTTAAACTAAAATCGACCCTTATTTCACTTCAGCTTTTGAAGAGAAAGTAGCTACTATTTGTATAATCTAAAATACTTCCAAATAATACATATTTATTTTGTAACAAAGGCATGTCAATAAATGAGTTTTTGTATTCAAAATCCTTCTTGGTTATTATTTATGACTGGATATTTATATTTAAGAAGTCATTTCAAAAGCATTGCTGCAAAAGACACAAATGCTTTGAGATAAAATCAGAGCTTAAGAAAAACAGCAGAAGGATAAATGTCTGTAAAATTATAAAAAATAATCTCTTTTGCTTTAGATGTGTTACACATGTAAAAATCAATATTTTCTCTGTGACACTCTTGGTGCTGTGGTTGCTCATGCTAATTATCACCTGAGTTAAGTGTGAATGCATTTGGATGTTTCCTGATGTCGCTCATAATAAGTGATACAGTTATGCTGATTGGATTAGAGCTGGCAAAACTGAATGGTTCCCAGAACTGCTTACATCCTTTGCATAGTGTATTTAAGTTTGTGATCTGAGTGCTTTGCCTTCACCTGTAAGGATGGCCTCCTTACATATAGATTTTATATATATACATATATATATATATATATATATATATATATATATATAATCTAAATTGTATCACAACCTTAGTCAGACTGGATGATTGCAATGCAACTTTCTTAATAAAGAATCCTGCTGAAGATTCACCCATCAGTAATCACTTCTGAGTTTCCTACAGGTGTAACTGGATATTGTAGGTATTTCAAACTTAAATAATATAATATCATATGTATACTTTTTGTACCCTTGTGATGGATATGTTAGTGGTTATTGCTTTTCCATTTGGAAACTTAACACCATTTACTCTTAATAATGGTAAATGAAGAGTAACAACTGAGTATGTGGTCGTAGTTTTGTCAACTGCTAAAACTCAATGAGTGAACAATGAGCACACGTTAAAAGTTCATAACAGTGCTTTGTAATATGAAGATCAAGATTGATTTAATTCTTGATTACATGTAGGGACAAGCCAGCAGCTTTTGAAAAAAAAATAACCTACTGATAACTTCGAAAATCTGCGACGCGTCCCTTTTATTGAATCTCTCATCTTATTTAAAAGTCTGCTGCGCTCCAATTTGCATATATACTATGCCCTTAAAGTATGTACTCTTTTGGTGAATATAAAATACGCTTTTGTGTATTTAGTAGAAGAATACGCAAGCTTTGGGACATACTATCAGGTAATACAATTGTTTTTTTTTTTAACAGACACACACACTTCGTAACGTAACTTAAACTGGTCATTCAATCATATTGTCACAGTTTGTCTTCCACATTTAATATGATTTAACTCTTACCTTCTTTAACAGACCGCGCTACCTCGTATACACGCACACTGTCAGTGTAAACTGGTCAGTCAATCATGTTGTCACAGTAAACATCCTCCACATTTCAGTTGATTTAACTTCCTACCGTATTGGAGAGAAAAGAAGCAGCACGCTGATCTGCCAGTCGTGGGTCTTTATGTGGAGAACTCTGCTCATTTCCTTTGCAAAATTATGCATTTAAAAGTGTCCAAACGGATATTTATAAAAGCTCACATTGTTGTTGAAGGTGAAATAAAACATAAGTAATATTAAATAAATATTTTTACCAGGTTAAATGTTGATTAATAGGACGTCAACCCCCTTTCTCTAAACCTTTCTCTGCTTAACCGTCGGTCGCGCACACCCGCCATGTTTGTAGTTTTTTTTAAAACGCTTTTTATTAGTGTTTGTAGTTCTGAACCGAATCCTTCGCCAAAGCGATTAGATTGTGGGCAGTATTAGTCAGTAGAGTGTGCACGGATCCACACTTCAAAAATCTACCTGAATTAGTAGACCATCTGGGGTCTTTTGCCATACTATTTTCAACATACTATGCTTTGGGACGCATTTATTCTAACCTTTTATTCTGGTGTGGCAGCATGACGTCATACGGCTGCGCCGCGCTCCAGCGTTTGTGATTCGACTGAAGAAAGGTTTGCTGTGGCTGTATGCACCTGGACCAAGTTGGTTGCGGCTCGCCAACAAACCAAGAGATAAGGTTTGTTTTGTTTGTCTAAATCAGTACAACTTATTCATGCAGTTTTACAGAGAACTATAAAATGAGTACAAAATAACGACTGTAAAGACTTATCTAAGTAACATTAATGAGCGTTGTTTTTAAATTAGTGAGTAACAGAAAATGTGTGTGAGTCAGTTTAGTAAACACGAATTCTTTCAAGCTGCGTTCACACCGCAGAAAAATGATTAAAAGGGGCCTTTTAATCATATTATTTAAGAGTAACTCTCTCAACAATTAGTAATAATGATATTGTGGTCAATATGCACTTAAATTATAGTCAACATGACAACAAAACTGTACTGTATTTGTATTTGTCATTCGGAGACATTGACATCACATTGATATGGGTTGTGTATATATTGCACAAACAGGCTCAAATTTAATTGTCATTGGCTATGAGAAGTGAAGCAGTAATTTCCCAGTCTTATTCATAAATCCTTTAAAACTGATTTATCAACTGCCTGTTTTCATTGTTATTTTAACAAATGTGAAAGGGATAGACTAGAGTAAGTCTTAAAGAATATTTTAAAGAATATATAGTATTTTCATCAATATTGTTTTATCTCATCCACTCGCAGTTAATCAATTTTTTTTTATTACCTGGACCCACAGATTATTCAGTGTCAGCAGGAATGACCATTCTTAACAAATACCTACTGTTAACCTCTGCTAAGTATTGATGGTGAAATGAAGTGTGCGTTTAAATATATCACAAATGCAAACGCAAACATGTAATGACCACTTTCCCAAACTAGCTGCAAATGTTTTCATAAAAGTGTAATTATTTTATATAACCTGAAAACTTTTTAAATGAATATAAATCATACCTTTAAATTTAAACTAATAAGTTTACATTATTTTTTTCTTTCCGTTATTTATTCTGATCTTAAACAGGACAGTGAAAACAGTGAAAACTGGTGAAGCAATTGCGATCCATGTGACACTGTTATAAAGATGGTGTTTATTAAAGACAAGAGTGAAGATGTGAGGATTGAAGAAGCGCTCCGAGTGGAAAAAGAAGATACTGAGGAACAAACAGGTTGGTTTTCATTCTCAAAGCTGATTGCACTAAATTAATTCTTATTAAATTGTCTAACTACATCTAAAGATTTTTAGATTTTTAATCGCAAAGAGCTGTGTGCTTTGTTACTTCTGCTAAGAAACAAAGTCTCAGCTTTTAGATTCTGTCCATTCTATAACAAAATTCAAACAAATGCCATTTTGATGCTTCTAAATGTGATGTGACAGATCGCTGGTATAGTGGCAGCGCAGAGTGTGAGTCTTTTCTTAAATTTTAAGAGAAGTTATAGCATAAGAAATATGTATGAACATAAAAAGGTGAAGATACAGTACAATCTACTGAAATGTATCATGTCTCACTCAAAGTGTTTCATCTGTGGAATAAAACCACTTGCGAACGTCACATAATATTACATTTACCTCAGCATTTAAAGGTTATTAGTTAGCTATAAAAAAAACACCAAAAAGAAGTGTATTTACTTTTAATGATATATAGTGATATATTAAATGTATTAAATATGTTTGTAAAAAATCTTTATTTGGTCCTAATAAACAAAATAATTTACAACCGTAATATTTAGGGAAAAGAATGAGACAAATTTACATTTGATGGAGGCAGTATGGGACCTTGATAATGGGTAGGCTATGGTGGCCAACAAAAAAAATGGTTGTTGAGAACCACTGGTCCTTGTTTTGATGTCTGTTGCATTATGCCATTTAAACTGATGTTATTTGTCTTTTTTTCCAGACCTCATACCTCTCAAAGAGAGGATTCAAGAACTGAATGATGTAAACGAAGAGAAACATTATTTCATAGCTGGAGGAAAAACTTTTAGTTGCTCACAAACAGAAAAGACGACACAAAAAAGAGCTCAAACGACAGGAACTATAAATTCCATCTGCCAACAGCGTGGAAAGATTTTCACTGGAAAAGGACACGTTCATGTTCACATGGGAATTCACACAGAAAAGCCTCACACTTGCCAAGAGTGTGGAAAAGGTTTCAGTGAAAAAGGAAACCTTAATGTCCACATGAGAATTCACACTGGAGAGAACCCTTTCACCTGCCAACAATGTGGGAGAGGTTTCGCTCAAAAAGGAACCCTAAGATGCCACATGAGAACTCACACTGGAGAGAAACCTTACATATGCCATCAGTGTGGAAATGGTTTTACACATCAAGGAAGTCTTAAAGCCCACATGAGAATTCACACTGGAGAGAAGCCATTTACATGTGATCAGTGTGGAAAGCTTTTTAGACTTAAAGTAAACCTTAAACGCCACATGAAGACTCACTCAAAAGAGGAACATTTTGTATGTCATCAGTGTGGAAAGAGTTTTACAGACAGCAGTCAACTTGAGAATCATGTAATAACACACGCCGGAGAGAAACCTTTTATGTGTCATTTATGTGGAAAGACTTGCTCAAAGAAATCGTGCCTCAAGGTTCACATGATAGTTCACACTGGAGAGAAGCCTTTCACCTGCCAACAGTGTGGAAAAAGTTTCCCTAAAAAAGCAAGCCTTAAAGACCACATGAGAACTCACACTGGAGAGAAGCCATTCACCTGCCCTCAGTGTGGAAAGAGTTTTGCAGTTAGAGGAAACCTAAAGAATCACATTAGACTTCACACAGGAGAGAAACCTTTCACGTGTCCAGAGTGTAAACAGAGTTTCTCATTTCTCAGAGAGCTGAAACGTCATTTGCAAACTCATTCTGCTGGAGTTTAAAAAAAACTGAACAATTGAAAAAAAAAAAAAATCACCTGCACATTCGCTGCACATGGAGTTCAGTGTAATAATAAAAATTGTCATAACTTGCAGATACCTGAAATGTCATGCAGATGTGGGACCCTGTTTTTGTTCTTTGTGTGAAAATAATTTTTGAAACGGGTGTCCAAACTCGGTCCTGAAGGGCCACTCTCCTGCAGCATCTAGCTCTAACATGCTTTAGCATGCCTGCTTGAAAGTTTTTAGTATGCCTAATAAAACCTTAATTAGCTGGTTCAAGTTTAATTTATGTTGGAGCTGAACTCTGCAGGACAGTGGCCCTCCGGGAGCAGGACTGGACACCACGTTTCCAAGTTTAAAGAAGTTTACTTCCAGAACAAAAATTTACTGATAATTTACTCACCTCCTTGTCATCCAAGATGTTCATTTCTTTCTTTCTTCAGTCGTGAAGAAGTTATGTTTCTTCAGGAAAACATTTCAGGAATGTTCTCCATATAGTGGACTTCAGTGGTGCCTGTTCAATGGTGAGTTTGAACTTCCAAAATGTAGTTTAAATGCGGCTTCAAACGATCCCAGCCGAGGAAGAAGGGTCTTATCTAGCGAAACGATCGGTTATTTTAAGAAAAATAATACAATTTATATACTTTTTTTTTAATGTCAAGTTCATGACAGTTAGGGTATGTCGAAAAACTCCCATCTTATGTTCTCTCTCAACTTCAAAATCATCCTATATCACTGTTTCACCTTTTTAGTTAAGGGTGTTCAATCTTCTTTGCATGTTCACTTGCAAAGACTGGGTCGGTACGTCTGCAGCGATGTGAGATGATTTTTGAAAGAAAATATGATTGGACATAAAATAACTGTCTTGAAACCGAATACTCAGAGTTCAGGCAGAGCAAAACAAGACAAGCGTTTGAGATTAAAAAGTATTTAAATTGTATTTTTTAATGAAAATAATCATTTGGCTGGGATAATTTACAGCCGCATTTGGGATAGTTTGAAGGCGCATTTAAATTGCATTTTGGAAGTTCAAAATCGGGGCACCATAGCAAGCCATTATATGGAGAAAATCCTGAAATGTTTTCCTCAAAAAACAATTTTTTTACGACTGAAGAAAGAAAGACATGAACATCGTGAATGACAAGGGGGTGAGTATGTTATCTTTAAATTTTCATTCTGGAAGTGGACTTTTCCTTTAAGTACAACAGTAAAAATCAACTATGAGAGAACCGTTTTATGTCGTCAGTATGGGACGAATTTCACAGATAGGAAGCATCTTAGGAACCACGTAATAACTAAGACTGGAGAGAAGCCTTTCTTGTGTCATCACTGTGGAAAGACTTTCAAAAACAAAGCAAACCTTAAATTTAACCTAACTGTCCCTATGTAAAATTCTTTTTCATTATTTGCCGATAGCCTCGTTGACTCCGCACCATTATGCTTTGGGCTACCCGAGTTTGAATCCCATCTCCCTCTCTGTCTGCTGTCCTATCAAAATAAAGGCATAAAACACCAAACATCCCAAGTGGCATTTTAGATGAAAATGTGTTGTGCATTTTCTTTCAGCCACAAAATAAATCATTAAGAAAACAGCATTTGTGAAAGCATCTGATCAAAGCGATGTGGATATATTTCCACTAGCTCTGCATTCACCACTCCAGTCAAGTCATGCCCAATGTATATAGATAGATGATCTGTTTGAATGCTCGTTTCTGATTGGCTGGCAGGTATGCGTTAAAACTGTTAAGTGCACAGATAGTTCCAAGTCAGTTTAATGACTGTTTTATATTAATGCGCTGCTTTAATTGATCCACACAAACACTAACGCACCAAGAGAATGAGACAGAGAGAGTGAGATAGGTCGGAGATTGCAAATTGCGCTGCGCGCACACACAGAAACTCGCCCCGCTCTGCCCCGTGAATTTTATTAATTAGCCTAGATACTAGATCGCCACATTATATTATTCTACAACACTTTGGTAAAATCATTGTTTTTGAAAAGTTTGTTTGTACAGAGATGCACCGACACAGGTAACTCGCACAACTGTCATTTCTCGCTCTCTCTCGATCAACAATTAATTCAAAAGTGATCTCATCGCACTTTTTCATCTCTGTGTCTGATTTTAAGCGGGCCTGAGTCAAATATTACCCTGCAAACTACATGAACAGCTTTGACTTGCCAGTGCTGGCAAATGACCATGGTATAAGAGGGATCATGCATGGTTAGCTGTGAATTAAAATCATTTAATGCACAGCTAGTCGTGCATTATCCATTAGTTATACAACTGATTGCTTGAAAACAGTGTCATTTTCAGATGGATTTACAACTGTTGTTTCTACTATAAAGATGCTCTCATCAAATAAGTTGAAGCCCAAGAGAACACGAACCTTTTATATAATCGCAATGGACTTCTCAGTAAAATTCGGTTTGGCAAGCTGCCTCAATCTCCAAACGAACTAAGTATGGTTTGACTATGGTCATTTTGTTGGAGATCTAAAATGTCAAAGGTGACAAAGTAGCATAAATTGTCTGTTTACAAAGATCACAGTATGCAGGTGAACATTTAACTTGTCAAACATGTTTATTTGTTTATTTTCTGTGTATATATAAACATTACAAAAAAAGAGAGAAATTTTGTAAATTCTTAAAATACAATTGGAATTTATGCTGAAGTCAAGCTATCATAGAACTCGCCACATTTAAGTCCTCACATTTCTAGAACATAACATGAAAAAGATCTCATAATTTTATGACCATAAGCATTTAAATAATAGTAAAACAGGAAAAGAGGAAGAGCATGCAGAGTCTGCTATTGAACAGCCATCATTCAAGGAATGTGTCAAGTTCTGCATAAAACCTTTTCTTCAAGTTGATATTTTTAAGTCTTTCTGCAAAAACTGTCATACAGTACAAAGTATACAAAGTAGTCATACAGAAAATAACATCATAAATGTTAAACAACAAAATAAAGGTGACAGACAGAAAAAAATGAGTGAGACAAGTGAGAAAATGACCTGAGGCTCCATTTAAAAAAAAAAAAAAAAAAGGCAGTGGTTGTGATGGGTTACCTGAAACAATTAGTTTGACACACACACAGCATGTGTAATTTGCATAATTCTTTTTATCAGTCTGTTGGTGTGTTGTCATTTTCTGATGTATTTTTCACTGCGTGAGAACATGATGTGTACTGTGAGAGTGGCATTGTTTTTGGGTCTCAAAAGTCAAAAATATAGACTGCATAACAGCAAAGATAAGACATTTTTGGGAACTGATGACATACAACATGCAGCAGCAGTAGAGTGGCTTACGTTTGATAATAAGTACATCAGAGAAATGTTTCTAAAAATTACCAATGCAAACAGGACAGTGTCTGTCTTTCTGTTGTAGACTGTTCATTGTATTGTTTTGAATATCAGCATTATGAGACTAGGGATTCGAACAAAGATCTTTTAACTAATAAAATCTCTGTAACTATATTGACCAAACAGTTTGTTTATTCTGACAAAATATTATCTTGATGATCTCATTGCACCTACAGCTAGACATTAAAGGAGAAGTCCACTTCCAGAACAAAGATTTACAGATAATGTACTCACCCCATTGACATCCAAGATGTTCATGTCTTTCTTTTGTCAGTCGGAAGGAAATTGTTTTTTGAGGAAAACATTTCAGCATTTTTCTCCATATACCCCGAGTTTGAACTTCCAAAATACAGTTTAAATACGGCTTTAAACAATCCCAAATGCGGTTGTAAACAATCCCAGCCGAGGAAGAAGGGTCTTATCTAGCGAAACGATCAGGTATTTTCATAAAAATAATATATTTTATATACTTTAATGTCAAACACTTGTCTTGTCTTGTCTTACTCTGGACTTATGAACTTTCCTGGTTCATGACAGTTAGGGTATGTCAAAAAACTCCCATCTCCCTCGACTTCAAAATCGCCCTGTATCGCTGTTTTACCTTTTTTGGTTAAGGGTATTTGATCTTCTTTGCATGTTCACTTTGCAAAGACTGGGTCGGTTCTTCTGCTGTGACGTAGGATGATTTTAAAATGATTTTTTAAGTTGATGGAGAAAATACGATGGGAGTTGTTCAACATACCCTAACTGTCTTAAACCAGAATACACAGAGCTCAGGCAGAGCAAGATGAGACAAACGTTCGAGATTAGTAAGTATTTCAATTGTATTTTTTAAATGAAAATAACCGATCTTTTTACTAGATAAGACCCTACTTCCTCGGCTGGGATAATTTACAACCGCATTTGGGATCGTTTGAAGCCGCATTTAAACTGCATTTTGGAAGTTCGAAATCGGGGTACCATAGCAGTCCATTATATGGAGAAAAATCCTAAAGTGTTTTCCTCAAAAAACATAATTTCTTTACAACTGAAGAAAGAGAGACACAAACATTTTGGATGACAAGGGGGTGAGTACATTATCTGTAAATTATTGTTCTGGAAGTGGATTTCTCCTTTAAAATACATGAATGATACAGTGGTA
>JAHKKF010518505.1:0-16632 GCA_019740295.1 Labeo calbasu
ATATTTTTTTTTTTTTTACTTTATTTTATTTATAATATGACCTAATCTGTTACATTTATTTTATTTTATTTTAATTATTACATTACATTTTTATAAATTATATAAAATTGCAAAAAGTACTTTTTCTGATTAAAAATATATATATATATACATTTTTAAACATTTGTAAAATATTTAAACTAATAATTTAAAATTTAATTTTAATAACATGTAAAAATTAATTGGTTTATAAAACACTATAAAATAATATTTTAATGAAATATACAAAAATAAAATGGTTTATAAAACATAATTAGCATTTTGTTTATATATTTAGTTAAACAAACATAATTTGTATAAAATATGTCAAAATAAATTGGGTTATAAAAAACCTCAATTTTTTTTTTAGATATTTTGTTAAACAACGACATTTTATAAAATATGTGAAAGTAAAATAAAAATATTTTTAAGATGTTTTATGAAGCATTTGTGTGTGTATTTAATTTTCCTGTTTATTTCTAGAGTTTTCCACTGCATTAAAACTTGTATAGTTTACAGTTAATTGTGGAGACTGAAAATGATTGTACGAAAAGGTATTCAAAGGGTCGTACTTTTTCCATCTCGTGCAAATGATTACTATTTCTGATGAGATGGGGTTGAAGTGTCCACGCCGTATCCATCAGCCAGCCTGCGGCAACGATGCGTTTGCAGCTGTTTTTGTAAAGCAATCTTCGTCCTCGTCCTCCTCTTCCTCTCTGACAATGGAACTTTGGAGGCTTTTCAGTCCTAAACTCCATTCCAGATGGTTTCTGTTAAGACTCTTTTCGCCCCATTATTTTATACACCAAAGTTCACAGTGTCTAAAGACAAGATGTGTGTGTGTGTGCGTGTGTGTGTAGGGTGACAGGAAATGAAGAAAGTGATATAGAAGGGTGAAAAAAATGTATTAAAGCAATTATTCCATCAACGAGAAGCAGCACATTGCTCTTCTGGGCCCTTTTCGGTTGGGTTTCCTGTTTCTTTTTTAATAAATAAGGACATATAATGTAATATTGATTTAAATCCCATCTGTCAGAGTGACTTCATCCACCCCCACTCCCTCTGCTCTTTCTTGGAAAGGAACCATGGACTCGGGCTGCCAGAAATAATTGCTTGTTTGCTGCTATTTGGTTAAAATCTGTCACAGAAAGAAAGAGAGAGAGAGCGAGGAAGGGAGAAAAATATAAAGCGAATGCTCGCATTTCCAGGCCTCACAAACGTAGCTGTTAGCTTAGCTTTCTCATCCACGACGCTCATGTGGCTGAAGTTGCTGTCTTTGTTTTGATTTTTCACTAATATTTTCAGTCTTGTCAGGTTTTGAAAACACAAATGTTTGATTTAAACAAGCACTATCATTAGCGTCGCAACCAGAGCTGGAGTGTGAGTTAAAGCAGTGTAGTTTTGGATGTATGTTTGTGTGTGTCTGTGTTTATGCGTGAGCTCCGACTCTCAGTCTGTCTGCAGGGTAGAGGCTGGATCGCGGCCCAGTTTGGCCGGAGCCCTGCGCGCTGTGCCAGGCTAGTGTTCACAGTGTCTCCACGCTCCCCTCCCCAAAGAATCGTAAACAATAAACCCTCTGTTACTTTTAACCCCCTCACGTGTCTGCCTCTCTCGCTTGCTCTCCACGTCCCGTCTGTCTTTCTCATACGCTCTCCCCCCACCACCACCACCGCCATCCTCCTTTCGTTCTCACTCGTTTCGTCTGCTCGGGTTTGATCCCGTTCACCTCTTAGGCGAACGCACATGGCGGTTTCGATGAATAGGGTTCGCTTTGGCGTCTCATTATTTTTTGTAAAGCATTTTTGTTGTTGAGAGCTATTAGATATGTCAGATAAACTGTTTTGTAACACAAAATTTGCCAAGGATGACAAATTTTAAGTTTTAAATGCATCCCACCTCAGAGGTCTTGGTGCTCTCAAAATCATACAATATATATTTTTTTTATAAAATTTTGATTAGTCTTTTTACATTTTTTAACATGAATTGATTGTGTTTTGTTGTGTTTTTGATTAATTTTATTTAACCTTGTTTAATTTTTTTTTCTCTCTTTTTCACACACACACGTATTTTATTTAATCTTATTTTAATCAATCTTATTTATATTTTCATATGGTAGCAAAGCATTATTAATGTTGACTTTTTATTTTGTTTATTTTTATAGTTTTTATAAAATGTAAATTTATGTTTTATAAAATCTGTATTTTTAATTTAATTTAAATGTTTCATAACATTTAATATTTCATTTGTATATAAATATTTTAATGTATTCATTCATTTCTTTTATTCCATGTTTATTTAATTTCTTATTTTTATTTAATTTTATTTAAACAATTAATTATTTAAAAATAAGTATAACATTTTAATAATATATGTAAAAGTTTACTATTTAATTTAATTTTATTGTATGTATTTTTTTTTTTTTTTTTTTTGTTATTGCTAGAAAATACTAAAATCACCAGTGTTGATTTATATATTTTTATTTATTATGAATGTATATTTTATGTATGTNATTAATTATTTAAAAATAAGTATAACATTTTAATAATATATGTAAAAGTTTACTATTTAATTTAATTTTATTGTATGTATTTTTTTTTTTTTTTTTTTGTTATTGCTAGAAAATACTAAAATCACCAGTGTTGATTTATATATTTTTATTTATTATGAATGTATATTTTATGTATGTATCTATCTGTTAATTTGATTTATTTTACCTTATTTTATTTTTTGGTATTCGTTTATTGCTAGAAAATACTAAAATCACCAGTGTAGATTTTTTTTTTTTTTTTTTTTTTTTTTTTAATTTGTAATGCATAAAAACGTTTTTATAAAATGTAAATAAATGTTTGATAAAATATTTAATTTATTTAAAGATTTCATGACATTTTAATATTTATTTTGTATATAAAATTTTCATTCATTCATTCATTCATTCATTCATTTTATTCCATGTTTACTTTCTAATTTTTTTTAAAATTTTATTTAAACAATTATTTAAAAATAAGTATAACATTTTTAAATAATATATGTAAACATTTATTTTATTAATTTTACCTTATTTTATCTTATTTTATTTTTTTGGTATATTTGTTTATTGCTAGAAAATACTAAAATCACCAGTGTAGATTTATATATCTATTTATGTTTTTTTTTTTTTTTAAACCATATTTTATTTTTGGTATATTTGTTTATTGCTAGAAAATACTAGTCATAGCAATACCAGTGTAGATTTATTTTTTACATTTATAATACTTAATAACGTTTTCATAAAATGTAAATAAATGTTTAATAAGATATTTATATTTAATTTTATTTAAATATTTCATAACATTTTAATATTTTAATTATTTAGCATATATATATATATATATATATATATATATACGTGTGTGTGTTGGAAATGTTCATGTTTATTTACAATTAATTGTTTAATAAGTAAATAAGTATAACATTTTAATAATATGTGTAAATGTTTTGTTTTTTATTTTATTTATATATGTGTGTATTTATTTATCTATTAATTTTAATTAATTTCACCTTATTTTATTTATTTATTTATTTTTGTATATTTGTTTATTGGTAGAAAATACTAAAATCAATCAATAAACTGCATTTAAATATACATTTGATGGTCAATTTTGGTGACTGCTGCAAAAATGTCTATGTCAAACTTAATAGGAAATGAATCAACCTCCTTATGTTGACATCATTCTTTGTGGGTTTTTGTAGGAAAAGATTTTTCTGACTTTATGAAGTTTCGTCAGCGCTGTTGGCCTTGTGGTTAGCGCGTTGACATGTAGCGTAATTGCGCCTCCGGTAACCCGAGTTTGATTACGATCAAAATAAATGCATAAAAATCCCAAAAATGTTACTTAAGAAAATGACTTTATACAGTTTCTAAATGTTTTGTCCTTATCGGTAGAAGGTGCTTGATGCATGAGCACAGCCGCGTCGTGTCAGCAGCACAACTCCGCTTTTAGGACAGCAGTATATTTTATTACGCTGCTGAGATGAATTCTTTGTTTATGCCCTCAGTGTTTTTGGTTTATCTGTAATCAAAACAATGGCTGTATAGTAATGATTTTAATAAAAGCCATGCAGGGTTTCGGCCGTGGCCCAGTGCTAACCTCTCCGATTGCGAGTTTAATGTGGCAATCATGTTCCTCGTCACAGGGCTGTTATCCCGAATCCCTCCACACGCACACACATTACGGCCCGCGACTGTAAACAGATGTTGCTCTAATCATTCTCTAATGAGACCGGTCACTCATTCGCCCATCTGTACGTTTCTGCATCGCACCGAACGGACGAGAATGACTGTAAAATTATAGGAGGCGTAACAGAAAAATATGTAAAACGCATCCTGCTGTCATTATAGTAAGGGATCAACGTGATTGAAAACAGAGACATTTCTAAGATGTTTTTGAAGAAATAGCTAGGAAATTACATGACTTGGCACGTGTGCTATTGCATATACAGTATATGAATCCTAGAACGGTGCCAAAATATTGAGATTTTGCAATAAAGGCTTTTTTAGATGAAGTAGTTGAAAAAGCTTGAGGTTTTAGTCTTGAAGTAGTATTCGTTTTAAAGTAGTTTCAAAAGCTTGGAGTTTGATGATGTTTTGAGTTTAAAGTCGTTTTAAAAGCTCAGAGTTTGAAGGTTTTAAGTTTCTCAGACTAAGGTTCTGGGTTGCTAGGGGCGTTTGTTGCTAAAGGGTTGCTAATTGGTCGCTATGTGGTTTACAGGGTGTTACTATGGACTTGCTTGGGTGTTCTGGGTAGGTTAACACCATGAACAGTGACTATATTCGAATCAACACCAATGCATGTTAACCAGGGCGCTGTGAATTCCGCAAATCGGAAAACACGGACAGAATCACGGAATCCCGTCATAAAAATGGAATTTACTGTATAACACCAAAGTTCCTTTCAAGGAAAGTCTGTTCACACGGCGGCCATATTTGCAACGCCACTGAGCAGTTCAATACAAGACCAAGTCCTATCTAAATGAATGGGGGAATCCTGAAATCTCAAAAACTGCTTGCTGAACTCGCAATTAAATTACATATTTCAAATCAACTACAAAATCTGAAATGAACTGCCCCATGAATGTTGTTTCCTATGCTCAAATAGCATTTAAAAAGCTAATTTTTCAGGCTAGATCAGCCAATGCACATCCGTAACGCGCTTATGGCTGCGGCTGCGCGCTTGCACTACCCGGTCCAGCCTAAGGTTTCTTTGGGAACCGGCGCTTTTATTAGATAACACAGAATGTCATGGAATTTGCCAAATTTTGGATGAATAAACCAAAAGTAGGTCAGTACACTTAAATCAAAACCCAATATAGACTAGTGTCTGTGAATATTAAGCCACAAAAATTCAATTTAATGAATGAATCCATGAATCCTGCATGTTCTGCGTATCTCTGTGTGAATGAATGGCGCAGACGTGCCATTTTGTTTAGTACACACAGACTGAAGTATGTGGGACACTTGCAGTATTTTTTGCCTTTGCTGCCTCAATATATGAAGAGTTCGTTTGCACAAACAGATAACTCAATTTCAAAACAATTATAACAAAACAAAAAAAATCTTGTTTTTTCATTGTGCATTGCAATTAATCTCAATCAAACAGCAGTTGGTTTATTTTGATATACAGTAAAAAAAATAACAAAAAGAAAATACAGCTAATGCGATAAAACATGAAAAAAAAACTGTTATCTGTTTTTGCAAATAAACTAGGGCTGTCAAACATACAAAATAAAAGTTTGAGTTTGCCTAGTATATGTGTGTAATTATTATGTATTTATAAATACAAACACATTTATTTATATATTTAAGAAATATTTACGTATATGTATTTATTGTAATTTTTATATAATTTATATTATATATAAATAAAAATATGTCATACATAAATAACATATTTCTCTTAAATATATACATTAATTTGTGTGGATTTATATATACATAATAATTACACACAGTACACACACATATAAACTCAAACTTTTATTTTGTATGCGATTAATCGCGATTAATCGTTTGACAGCCCTAAAATAAACTCTTCATATGAGTACAGGAACACATAAACATCTCTAGAACTGCCCTGAGAGTCACTTCATGAAAATTTTACCATTTCTTTTGAGTAAAACTGATCAAAATAAAAGTTAAGTTTAACTTAAAAAAACTGTGACAGAAATATATTACTTAATGTAATGATACTACTAGTACTACTAATAAAACTATTATTGAAACATAATTTTTTAAATAATATTTATCAGATAAATTATTTATGAGAATTAGTTTACCAGAAAATGTAAACACAACACAGGATTTTTGAAATAATAATAATAATAATAAAAATATATATTTTTTATAAAATCAATTCATTGGAGGTGCTTTTGATTCATTAAAATGGAATGAAATTATTAAAATGGAATCCAGAAAATTAATGGAAATCACAGAATATAAAATAAAACTGAATTTGAGGGGAAAAACATATTTCATAGGGCACTAAAAATGTATTTTCGTTAAACTTTTAATAAATTGCTGTTAAATTGTGTATGTTTCTTGATCTCAATTAATTACGCATGATTTTTGATTACATTTTTTTTAAATGCAACTATTGAAACAGAGTCTAGAAAAATTCAAACAAACAAATAAAAACGGAATTTGGAAAAAAATAAAACAGAATTTAAAAAAGAAAATAAAAAGAATTTTCCAAAAGAAAAAAAATACAGAAACTGTATGTTTTATAGGTAACACTTTACAATAAAGTTCATTAGTTATCATTAGTTAAGTACATACAGTAAGTTAAGATGAACTAAGAATGAACAATACTTCTACAACATTTCATAATCTTACACTGTGAAAAAATAAATCTGTAAAATAACAGAAAAAATACAAGCAGCTCATTGCACATAACATTATCCATTAATTTTACGGACATTTCTGTTAACTCTAAAACACAATGCGATGAAGTGTGAAATTCAAAATAGTGGTAAAACGCCTGTAAAAAAATAAATACGGAAAAATTCTTTTCCGTAGCATTTACTAATGCATTATTAAAATCACAAGTTGTGATTTCAAACAATGAACGACTGTGCCTTTATTAATTAACATTAACAAAGATTAATAAATAGCGTAATAAATGTTTTGTTCATTGTTCGTTCATGTTACGTTAACTAATGCTAACAAATGACACCTTATTGTAAAGTGTTACCGTTTTAAAATATTAGTTTTACTATTTTGCAGAGTCTTTTGTTTTTAACCTGAAGAGGTTAAAAAGGTTAATTCATAATGAAAAACTATTTTTGTTTTTTAGTTTTCATTCCATTCATCGAATTCCCCAAAATTCCTTATTTTATCATTAATTTCCCAATTATATCGTTACTTATACTGTTCTAGAAGATTTTGGTCATAGCGCCAAACCCTAAGTAGAAATCACATGTAAACGATGGCAGAATGGTAAATTACATTAGTGCGGTTGCACAAACAAGTCTAGGCAATTAGATGAAAGAGTGTTTGTAGCTTTCAGGGCCAGAAATGAGTTATTTGGAAGCGAACGTTCAGTTGTTGTGCGTTTCACGTTACATTTCAATTAAACACCATATGGTGGAACTTAGTGGTGATGTTCCATAACAAGCATGAAACCATTATGGATACATAAACATTCACCAGTTATTATTAAATAACGTCTCCGTTTTTCTTGTCAGTCCCAGAGGGAAATTTCTCCACTCCCTCTTTGGGCACACGACACCCCCTGGTGGCCTGGATGAGAAGTTAGCGCTTCTCCATTTGCGTTAGTCAGGGTGTATACATGTCATGCGTTTTATTTTCCTCTTTGACAGAGGTTATATACACAGGAATGGCCCTCGCGCACATGTGAGCTGCATTTATGCAGAATGGCAGCATATGTGTGTTTTCTCCGCTTTACAGGAATGAGACCACAGTTTGAATTTTCCACAGCATTACTCGCGGTTAAAGACGAGGGAAGCCCAAAACAATGTGACACAGAAGAGAGCGAGAGAAAGAGGGAGAGAGAAAGCGGGAGGGAGAACAACAAGGTCATTTAGTGTGTTCTCCAAAGAATGACTTCACTTAAGCCATTAAGAGTGAATGAAAAGCAGACGCCCTGCTCTGCGCTGGTCAACTTGTGATGCCAGAGAGAAAAGAATAGTTGATGGAGAGGGAGATTTTAGAAGAAAGACAGATGAGAACGCCAGGAAATGAAGACAGGGCCAAATCAAGATGTTGAAGAGCACTAGATGAGGAGACTACAAGAGTGGGGATGGGAATCAGAATGGGCTTGAATATTTCTGGTTTTGATTCCAGACACTTTGGATTCCCATGCTTAAAAAAAAAAAAGAAGAACTGCAAGATGTGTTGAATAAAATGATATTTATATTCAATTAACAGTTGATTCTCATGTGAGAGTTCTTAAGTTTCTTGACTGATTCAAGTAAAGAACCAAAACTAACAAGTAAAATAAAAAAATGTAAAATTTATTTAGTAAACACTGTAGTAGAAAGTGGTTTTAATTATGTAATTTAGTTACCAAAAATGTATTTCAAACTAATATTTTTCTCCCCAGTCCCGCTGTTGCACAGATATTTTTTTTTATTAATAGTAATTATTTAAAAATCAAACAATTAATTTAGACTAATTTTAATTAATATTTCAAAGAAAGATTTTTCTATTCCATTCTAAACATCCATTGTCTATCCCACATTAAAATGGTAATTTTTATTTTATTTTATTTTTTTCTTAACCTGCTTCTTTAACAATTGAGTTTATCACGTTAAAAATAGTATTTTCATGTTGTAGTTTTAAATATTATAATTCTTAAGAATTTTATTTTATTTTAAATCTCTTCTCCCAGTGCACCCAAAAGAGTTTCAGGCTATGTAATTTGTCTCTTTTGTTAAAGAGTCTTTTTATGACTTAATGACTCTCCCACCATGTTGTTTTTATATTGTCTTTATATTGTACTATCTTTATTGTCTGTCAGACTGCAAGCTAAAACTTTGTCTAAAACAGCGTGTTTTGCTACGAAGCTGTAGAAGAGCATCACTGCAGAATAACAGTGCAGTGTTCTTTGATGTAAAAACTCCAACAGCAAACACAGATAAATAAACCAATATATTTGACAGACACAGAAAAGATTGGTCTGTCCCAGTATGGAAAGTTTGAAAGGTGCAGGACAGATGTGGGAGAAGAGAAGGACAGGAATAACTACATACACATGTCCATCTCAGATGCAGTGATGTTCAGCTCTTTTTCTACTCCAGATAGCATGAGGAGAGACAGAGCAGGAGGACTGTTATGAACCTCAATAGAGTGTCTGTTTATCAGCCTTAAATCCCTCTTTCTTACTCTCCTCTCGAAGAAAATACATAGCGCCTTTGAGATCTTTCACGTGGGAGTTGATCAGAGTTAACAGCAGCGAGAGTGAATGGAACAAATGACAGTTTTCACACGCAATGAGAAGATACAGACGAGCAACTATCTTCTCTGTGGACGAGAAGAGACATTAAACCTGAATGTTTTAACATTCGCCTCCTCCACACTTTTCTGCAATTAATTTAATCCAAATTGCTTTAACATACAGTTTTGAACATTCTTACTAGGATAATTTGAACCTCAGGTGTGCTGAGTGTTTTTTTCTAAACCTTATCCATATTTTCAATGTAAAAGTAAGTCAGTGGGTGAGACCTCTGGTTTATTAACCGCTATAGGGAAATAATGAGAAACCTAAAATTGTTTGCACTTCAAACCAGTGTGTTCATAATTAAGATAATACATTAAAATAATATGGTAAGACACACCAATTTGCAATATAAACAAGCAAAATGAGCTGTTATGTACAGCTAAAAATAGCTGGACACGAATGAGACCGGAAGCCAGACCCATGATATTTATGGCTGCACCCACTCTTACGAAAAGAAAAAGGTGGATACTTTAAAATTTAAAATTTAAAATTTAGGTTTGAAAATTCTTAGAATGTTCCTTATTTAAAGTCCAACTGACAATGATGGTATAATTGGAACATCTGCATACTGAATTGTGACTCTTTTGGCGCAATTTGCTCACTGCGACTCTCTGATTGGTGGTGTTTTCTGTACAGCATCATGGGTAATGTAGGTTTTCAGCTTTGCTATTAAAACATTTTAAAAATGAGTTGAATTAATGTGAACAGATTGGTTCATACAAAGCATACACTGTAAAAAAAAAATATATTTTAGGTTTGTTAAACTTAAAAGCTGGGTTTATTACCCAGCTGCCTTAACATTTTAAGTTGAATCAACTCAAATATCTAAGTTGTCGCTTAGTACACCTTAACATTTCAAGTTGACTACTTTTTTGAGTTGACTGAACTTAAAATTTTAAGGCAGTGGGGTAACAAGTTATTTTAAATTGACTCAACAAATGGTTTTAGAGAACCTTAGAGTTCTTGACAGGTCAGTTAATCACTTTTCCTATGGAGAAAATGAATGAGTTTTTACATCTGGAAACTAACTGTTGCACTCTATTAGAAGTGGAGTGGTTCAGTTTTCACAGTATTAGTAAGTGCTGAGCTAATGTTTATCACGTGCTAGAGTTGTGTATGAAAATGACACAAAAGGTGTGTTTATATGCGGAAAGGTCAGCATGAAACGGTAAGAAAGGTCCCAGATTGTGCGCAGTATCTCATACGCTTGTCTTTTCTCTCCGTGGTGTCCTGTGCTTGTGTGGCCCGGCGCTGGGCTGTGGAGGGAAGCAGGAAATGTATGAACCATGAAGGCATGTGTTTATGCTGGATAGAGTCGATACTCACCA
The DNA here is from genome assembly GCA_019740295.1 of Labeo calbasu. NCBI lineage: Eukaryota > Metazoa > Chordata > Actinopteri > Cypriniformes > Cyprinidae > Labeo > Labeo calbasu. The sequence continues at coordinate 10,841 of JAHKKF010518505.1, forward strand.
GCCAGAGGGAAAACACACACCACGGGCCTGTTCTCTCTCCGTCTCTGCATCTACAAAGCGTTCTTCTTGTGTTGTTTTATTTTTTTCCTTTACAAAAGAGAAACCACTGTGAATTATCTCTTGTTCTCCAAACGACCAGTCATCAAAACATTGAAATTATTGAATTATGTAGTAAGCAAAACACATTACACAAAGTGAAACTCTCTTATGTTTGAGCTTTTCTGTTGTCTACACTGTTAGACATTTCAAAGGGTTTTTACAGTAACTAACTGGCAACACTGTTGCCAGTAAGTTACTGTAATTAAGATTTACAGTAGCAAACTGTATTTAATTTACAGTTGCTAACTGTACTGTTTTACAGTCAAATACAGTCTTCCACTGCTGGAACAGTGCATCATCACTTCTCCTGTCTTAGGACGATTTGCAGTGCATTTTATTGTATCCTCTGGATTTATCCTCACAAAGAATCTATAGGCAACAGAAACATAATGGAGAGAAAGACATGCTGCCAAAGAAAACATAGTCATCTGCAAAACCCAGGTGCTGCCCCAAAACGTGGCCACCTCCTTTGCTCACCATCCACTTTTTAGTGACAGGAATGTCTTCTCTGAAGACACAGAGTTTGGCGTCACAGAAATTTTCATTGATGCAATGGTTATTACAGTTATTTACTGCAAAGGGAATTTGCAGTATTATACTGGGTGATATACAGTTAATAACTGTAGAAATTACAGAAATGTCTAACAGTGTAGCTCTCCTATATATATCTAAAGCTTTCAGTATTTTCAAATGATACACTGTAAAAAAACAATTTGTTGAGTCAACTTAAAATAATTTGTTACCCGGCTGCCTTAAAATTGTAAGGTTTAGTCAGCTTGAAATGTTAAGTTGTAATGAGTGACAACTTAGATATTTGAGTTGATTCAACTTGAAATTTTAAGGCAGCTGGGTAAGTTAAGGCAACTCAAATATCTAAGTTGTCACATAGTACAGCTTAACTTTTTTGAGTTGACTGAACTGAAAATTTTAAGGCAGCAGGGTAATACATGATTTTAAGTTGACTCAACAAATTATTTTTGTTCGTTTTTTACAGTGTACTAACGATAACAGCTGTTTGTATCCATTTAGTGTCTCCGTTAATAACCAGCTAAAATGACTTGTGATTTCAAGTCATGTTCAATCATTCTCAGCACATTTCTGCTGTTTGTTTCTTGTCGTCAGTCACTGTAATCATACACACACACTGCACATGTGTGATCAGCGGCGTGTGGTTTGGGTGGTGAGCTGCACAATGCAGGGAAGACCCATCTGTGGGCTTGTCTTCTGACAGCGACCTCCCCCAGTGCATCACGGGAAAGCAGGAGTTATGAGAGGGAGAAAGAGTGAGGGATGATGGTTTGTGGTTGTTAATGCATCTTGAGATTTGAAGGGAGAAGCTGCTGAAGTAGAGTAGTAGATCAGGCTTAGATGCAGAAGTGCATTTCAAGTATGAAAATAAAGAAATGTTGTAAAATTAAAACTATTGGGTTGACAAAAGTGAAAAGAAAAAACTCTTTAGGTTAAAGGCTAAATAGATTGTGGTTGTAGGCAGTGCACTGCAGAGACTAACTGAAACTGTAATCATCCACATGACATTTCCACATATGCTGTTGCACTGAGGCTTTAGTGCAGTAAATGTCAAAAAAGGAAAAAAAATCAAGCTTCTTAATGATTAAATCAGATGAGATTGGATTTGTTATACAGGGCCATTTCTGCGTGTCCTGCAGTGATGGTACATCAGAGTGAGACAGTGATTATATCTGGAGGGATTTGTACTTTACTGATTGACAGGTTCAGGGGTTTGGATTGAGGTTTGTGCGGCTGATTGATCCACTTTCCCATGATTCTTTCAAGCAGCAGCTTTATTTAGGGGATTTTTTTGGCGATTAGCAACAGCTTTACCCCAGATTAATATTGTTGTTGCAGTATGTAGGTATATAAATAGGGGCATGTGGGGCAGATGACACAAGGATTTTATCTCAGTAACGATATGGAGTGTCAAATATCCAATGACGCAAATGCCTGTTTTCTCTGGTAGTGGTTTTGTATGTTGGTTTCAAACACCTAGTTTAAAACTGTCATGAATTGCATTTATGTTTTTGTATTTGTAGATTTTACCTGAAAGGTGTTCTCAGGATAGGAGTATTTTTCAGGTTGGGGCAAGTTGTCATGTGTTGAAAATGATTTCTGTTGGCCAAAATAATGATGTTGTTCATTTTTTTTATATGTGACCTTTTCCATTTGCTGCTGCTTTAGTGAGTTTTATTATTGTTTTAATGTTTAAACATTTTATTAAATAACCGATACATTTTTTTTTTTTAAATACAATAGAAGCCCATTCAAATAAATAAATAAATCATACTTTGGTTAATCAAAAAGTTAATTATGAGATGCTACATCGTAATTATGAAATGTGAAATTCAAAATTGAGATAAAAAGTCATCATTATAACAAAAAGTTTACATTTTGACACTGAATTGTAATTGAGATAAAATTTGAAATGACGATTGACAAATTACACTGTTTCAGAACTGAGTTAAAGTCAATTACAAAGTCAGAATTGTGACATTACGATTATGAGATAAAAGTTTAAAATTGAGCGAGCTGATCGTGTGGAAAAAATTGAAATTATGGCACAAGTATGAGATAAAAGGATGAGACTGAGAAAATTAGAAATTAAGATAAAAATTCGATTGAAATTGACGTGCTTTAACATACTGTAAGTATGAGATAAAAGTTTGAAATTGAGATAAGTCATAGTTATGACATTGACATTCAAAATTAAGATAAAGTCATAACTATAATAATAAAATTCAAAGTTGAGAAAAGTCATTATGACAAAAAGTTGAAATTACACTGCATTATAATTATGAGATAAAAGTTTAAAACAGATAAGTCATAATTTACATAAAAATAAGTAAAAAAAAAAGTAAAATAAAAATACAAAATTAGGTAAGTCAATAGAAAAAGTTGAAATTGACGCACTACAACACTGTAATTGAGATAAAAGTTTGAAATTGAGTTAAAAGTCATAGTTATGACATTAAAATTAGAAACTAAGTAAAAGTCAATGACAAAGACAGAATTATGACGCTACAACATAATTATGAGATAAAAGGTTGAAATTGAGATGTCATAATTCTGACAAAAAAGTTTAAATTATGACACTACAAGTATGAGTTAAGAGGATGAAACTGAGAAATCAGAATTGATATCAAAACTAAAAACTAAGATAAAATATTGAGAAGTCAATTGAGAAGTTAAAATTTACGCACTACAACATACTGTAATTATGAAATAAAAGTTTGAAATTGAGATGTCATAATTATGACATTAACATTCAAAATTAAGGTAAAAAAGTCATAACTGTGATATTAAAATTTAAAGTTGAGAAAAAAGTCATTATGACAAAAAGTTGAAATTACACTGCATTATAGTTGAGACAAAAGTTTAAAACTGAATTGGAATTGATGCACTACAACATACTGTAACATACTGTAATTATGAAATAAAAGTTTGAAATTGAGATTATGACTTTAAAATTAGAAACAAAAAAGTTAAAGTCAATGACTTTCATAATTATGACATTAACATTTGAAATTGAGATGAAAAAACATAACCATGACATTACAATTCAAAGTTGTAATTGACCATTCGCAGACTGCTTGATTGACAGGCGATCTGACCAATCGTAACGCCAAATCCGCCATTCTGTCCGACAAACAAATCAGACAGGAGAGTAGATTAACTTTGGTGGACTTAAACTTGAAACATTGAACGCGGTTGAAATAAAATACATTCTGATGTTCATTCATGTTTTTTTTTCATGCTTTAAGTAAAAAAGAAAGAAGATGATCAGTTCACATGTCATTGATCTAATAAGGCAATACTGTACACTGATCTGTTACAACACATTAAAGTGACACAAAATGGTATTTATTGTTTGAACTTCTTAAAAAAAAAACAGCATTTTAAAGACTTTGTTTCAAACCTGAAGTAACCTGCTCTGTCTTGTCTGTCGGCATTGTTTGTCAGACATAGCAGCAGTAAGTAAGGAGCTCAGTTGACAAAAAATGTAACATTACAACACGCTGCATCATTATTATAAGATAAATGTCAAAATTGAAATAAGTCAGTTGAAATTATGATGCACTACAACATAATTCTGAAATAAAAGTTTCAAATTGAGAGAAAAGTCTGTTCGTTATGACTTTTGCATATGTATACCTTGCATAAGAATCAGCCTACTATTCTAAAAATTGTCCCTCTATACTGAAATAGTAAATATTTAAAGACTGAATAAATGGCACACTTCACCTTTAAGAGCTTTTGTTCTTGATTCAACTCACACCTCTGTTGAAGCTCAGTAAATTCAACAGAAAGCGCGTGATTTAGACTTGGGTTTCCTTCTGAGATTTTTCAATTCCAGCGTGGGTTTGGCCTTCGCTGTGATTGGCGATACCACCCCTGTCGTTGGCGTCTGTTCATATTTTAAGATTGATTTTCATTTTGAGAAATGAAAACCTGCGAAAGCTGGGGTGAGCTGATTTTTTTTTTTCGCTTCCCATAGTTTAGTCAGACGACCGCACTTCATGCAACAAACCTCAGCGGAGCTTTTAAGCGAAGGACATTTTTACACAGTGCAGATATATCATTAACCCTCTACACTTGTCCTCAGAGACGCTTACCATTGATCTTTCATGTGGCCTGTGGGGTCCCACCGTTCTTCCATTCGGCGGGACACGAGGGGTTTGGGAATGTAGCGCCAATTGCGCGCCAATTTAGCGACTGGAGAAATAAGCAAAAGCGAGCTGATCGTGTGGAAAGCAGTGCTGTACGACGTCTCATATAACTCTAATTAAAGAGCCATTCAGGGCCCTGTTCTGCTGAAAGCATTTCCAGACCTGTATCTCATCCCCCTCTCCTCGATCCTTGTTATTTTTTTTTTCGTTCGTTCGTCTTACGGTCCCAGTGGGGTGACTATCGGTGAGGTATTTCCTGCAGTAAGTCTTTCCTGCGTGGCTCTCGCGCTCTGCCCAGGGAGCCGTGAACCAAAGCAGGCGCCCAGACTGACAGCAACAGGCCAGCAGAGAGAGAAACCCAAGCTTCGTCTTGGAACCGCGTTCACGCTACGTCTCCCAGATTCGAATCCAAGATCAGCTTGTCCTATTTTCTGTGCTTCCTTCGGTCGCAGGCAAGGGTGACCCAAAAACGGGCGATGCGGTGCTTTTCAAAGAACGCAACAAGCACATATTGGGGTGAATCTCACGAAAGCATGGTCTCGATCATATTCCATATATTTACTAGTATCATAGTTTGTGTTTTTTATTTATTTTAATTTTTACATATTAACAAGTATACTTTTCATGTGATTACCTGAAAGGATTTATATATATTTTTTTATTATTTAATTTTTTTTTTAGGTTTGTGCAAGTTGAGATGTTGAAAATGATTGAAATTATGATGATAATGATTGTAATTTAATTAAATTTAAGTTATATATTTATTTAAATTGCTTTAAATCAATTGATTGTAATGAATAATTGTAGAACTTATTTTTATTTTAGTGTTTTTTTATTAGATTGTCAATAAGAAATTTAAATATGTAATACTATTTTAGAATTCTTTGAAATATTCAATATTTTTACTGCTTTCTGTACTACAATAAGAAACTCTTTTGTTTTTTAATTACAGTTAGCATAAATGTAAAAAATTAACGATTAAAAACAATATATAATAAAATAATTACTTGT
>JAHKKF010518508.1:1812-13743 GCA_019740295.1 Labeo calbasu
CCAAAATGCAGTTTAAATGCGGCTTCAAACGATCCCAAATGCGGTTGTAAACGATCCCAGCCGAGGAAGAAGGGTCTTATCTAGCGAAACGATCAGTTGTTTTAATAAAAATAAAACAATTCATATACTTTTTAATGCCACAAGCTCGTCTTGTCTTGCTCTGCCTGGACTGTTTTTGTTCCGGTTCATGACAGTTAGGGTATGTCGAAAAACCCATTTCATGTTCTCCCTCAACTTCAAAATCATCCTATATCGCTGTTTTACCTTTTTTGTTAAGGGTGTTTGATCTTCTTTGCATGTTCACTTTGCATAGTCGGTACTTCTGCAGTGATGTTGGATGATTTTGAAATTATTTTTGAAGTTGAGGGAGAAAATACGATTGGAGTTTTTCAACATACCCTAACTGTCTTGAGCCAGAATACACAGAGTTCAGTGAGAGAAAGGCAAGACGACTGTTTGAGATTAAAAAGTATTTAAATTTTATTATTTTATTGAAAACAACTGATCGTTTCGCTGGATAAGATATTTCTTCCTCAGCTGAGATCGTTTACAACCGCATTTGAGATCGTTTGAAGCTGCATTTAAACTGCGTTTTGGAAGTTCAAAATTGGGGCACCACATCAGTCCATTATATGAAGAAAAATGCAGAAATGTTCTCCTCAAAAAACATAATTTCTTCACGACTAAAGAAAGAAAGACATAAAGATCTTGGATGACAAGGTGGTGAGTACATTATCTGTAAATCTTTGCTTTGGAAGTGGATTTCTCTAAGATTGGAGTAACAGCTGATGAAAATTCAGCTTTGCATTACAGGAATAAATTATATTTTAAAGTTTATTCAAATAAAAAAACATTATTTTATATTGTAATAACATTACTGTTTTTTCTGTATTTTTGATCAAATAAATGCAGCATAAGAGACTTCTTAAAAAACATGACAAGTCTTACTGATCCCAAACTTTACCTTGATATATTTATTCAGCAAGGATGCAATAAATCGATCTAAAATGACAGCAAAGACTTTTACATTGTCACAAAAAGCATATTCATCAACTATAATAACCTGTATGTATCACGGTTTTGACAAAAATATGAAGTCGCACAACTGTTTTCAACATTGACAATACGAAACGTTTCTTAAAGTAGCAAATCAGCATATTAGAATGATTTCTAAGAGATCATGTGACAGTGAAGACTGGAGTAATGATGCTGAAAATTCAGCTTTGCATCACAGGAATAAATTACATTTTAAAACACATTGCAATAGAAAACAGTGCTTTTAAATTGTAATAATATTTCACTGTTTTCATAACATTTTTGATCAAATAAATACAGCCTTGGTGAGCATAAGAGACACTATACTTTCTCCTGACTACTTTTTTTCCACTGAGTTAACTGCAGTGCATTCTGAGATTGTTTTACGCATGCATTGCTGCCTCAAAATTGGTCCGAAATGAGGTTTCTTACAGGGTGGCATCATTATCTTGCCTACTGTTTGGAACAGCTAAGTCAATGATGCCTTAAAATGCTGCCTAGTTAGGCAGCTCACTAGGTTTTACAACAGAGATACACATTTCACCACAGAAATATTCGAGAAGCCATCAGCACTGTCGCTCAACAATAATGTTACAAGCTCTTTGCATATACATCTGATGCATTAACACTACAGTATGTCAATCAGGTGAGCGAGACGCTTGACGTGCATGTTTGCGTGTGTAAATGTGTCGCAGCAGTGTACCTGGAGGCTGCTGAGAGCTCGTCTGGAGGGAATAGGGTAAAAATATCACCCTCTCATTGGCTCAGCAGGAGGGAAACTCACCCAATCAGCTGCTCACGCTCTCCAGCTGTGACAAACACACTCGCGCGTGCACACACACTTCCCTATGCATTTTACATCATTACATCTAGCAAAGGTAACCCAAATCCCAGCTGTCAAACTAAACCTTTAGATTACTGTATTTGGTGCTACTGTCACCTCAATGCATGCACGCATTTTTCTACAACAGCATTATCAGAAAATGAGCGCCTTCACGGTCCCACTGGTTCGCACACACACGCTCTTGTATGTGATAGTTGTTCTCAATATGCTCGTATTGTCATCCCGCTGCGCTTGTTAGAGAGCATATTGTTGTATACAACACCTGTTTCAAATATTCATCTACAACTCCGCCTGATTCGAGCTCGCAAAATAGCGTACACAGTTCTGCAGATGTAAAACATGAGAGCACACGTTCAGCAGTGGAAAAAATACTACGAAAAAAGATAAATGTAAAATGAAGGACACATACTTCAGATTCTGCACTAGTTATAGATCACTAAACAAATGTACTATAAGTAAATGAGTAATATTGATCATGTGACCCCTTTTACAGATCAGTTATCATTAACTATCCACCTTATTCTTTAACATGTAAGTAAGCCTTTGGGTGAGACTTCCAGTTCATTAGCCACTATAGAGAAATAACGAGAAGAACAACGTGCAGTAAATGGTAAAACTGTTTGCACTACAAACCAGTGTGTTCATAATTAAGATAATACATTAAAATAATATGGTAAGAGACACCAATTTGCAATAGCAAGCAGCAAAACAAACTGTTTTATAAAGCTAAAAATAGCTGGATGCGAATGAGACCGGAAGACAGACCCATAAAATTTACAAATGCCACGCCCAATCTTACGGCAATAATAAGGTGGATGGACTAAAACTAAAACCATAAATACTTAATACTTAATTTTATGACTGGAAAAAAAAGCTAGTTCAGCTAGTTGTCATTTTTAGTAGAAATACTACAATAACTACAAGTAAAACTATATAGACAAATTTTGTAATAATACAAATAATAATAATAATAATAATAAAAAATACAAAAAACAACTAAAAATAAAAAAAAGTATAAAAATATACTTTATTATATTTATAAAATATATTATATATAGAAATTTAAAAATAAAATTAAATTTAAAATATTAACCAAAACTGTATTAGTAAATACTCTTACTAGTCTTGCTAGTAATTACTAGTAAAAGTTCGCTCACATACTAACTAATTGCATGTTTTGTAGATTCGTATGTAAACCAGTGTTATTTTATTAAAAAACTTAATTAATTAAAAAGGTTTTTATTACTTGAAATAAAATAAACATATAGTCTTAGTAAACAAATAGTTTTAGTTAACAATAATAACTAAGGAACAAGGAAACAGACACAAATTACTTATTTTATTAATGGAGAGATCTCAGTCATATAAGGGCCATTCTACAGAAGTTGAAAATGTCTTGGAAAAAAAAATTGTATGTATGCAAATAGTATAATATCTAAGGTACATATTTTTTCCAGTAATTGTGCAGTTCATTCTCATATTGTATTTTCGGAAAAAATTGGAATATTTGTCCTCTCCCCAAAATTGTCACAACCGAAACTGTAATAATAATTTAATTAGAAGGGCTATATTGACCTATTAAGATTTTGCTTACATTTACACTGTAAATATATATTTTTTTATTTAATTTATCTTATTTTTCTTTTTCAAAAATCAAAAAGTTGATCATACTAATTTCAATGTTAGGAATTTATTAGTCTGAACATACATTGAACACACTATCATAACATCTTAATTGATAATTTTGTGTACTTTATTATTATTATTTTTTTTTTTTACAAATCATCCAATGTTTCGGTAGTAACAATTTTAGATACTTTTGAACCTAGCTCAAAGACACTAATCAACACATGGTTAGCTAGCACAGTTTTGAACAGTGGTACACATATAAAAACTAAATGTTATGGAAAAACCCTCAAAAAAGTGTGCATAATTGCAGAAAAAATGTGTTCAGTAGTGACATTCCTTAAAGTTACACACAGATTTTTTAGACTTTTGAACACATTTACTTCAAAATGATAGGGTTACCCATCATCTAGCTATGAGAGTGACACATTAATATTTCCTGATCATAAATGTAGTGGTTTAGTTAAAATCAGTTTCAGCCAATGGTCTAAAACATACACTGTTTCGAAAGTGACATGAAAATGCAGAACGTTTTTTTTTCAGTTTCATAATTTACAAAAAAATATATAATTAAAAAATATTAAAAAGACGTTTTTAAAAACAACAATGAAAACAAATACAAATTTTTTTTCAATATCATTTTCATATGTTGCAAATCAGAGGTTAGGGTTTGGGACAGCCATCTCCCAACTGGAAGTACCCAATAAATGATGATTTTAAATACATTAAGCTTACCAATATTCAAAATAGTATTGTGGGTAAAATAACAAAACTCACTGGATAAAAGTGTCCAAACTTCCGACGAGAAGTGTACGTTCACCCGTGTGTACACGGCATGTTTGTAGCGCTCTCTCTTTGAGCGTGACTGACATTTGCTCCTTATCTCTCACAGCCGTGTCTCTGTGAAGCTCACATTCGGCCCAATCACGGCTGTTTCTGGACGGCCTGATTTCGCTCTGCGGGGACTCGTCTGCTGATCAGGATGAAAGAGGCAGAGAGACGCTCTTCACGCACCTGCTCATTTTCTCCTGTTGGTGTTTACCGCCAGAACAGAGTTCCTGTACCCGGCGGGCAAACGCAGAATCAACAAGCAAACACACACAAACACGCAGGCTGAAAGCAAAACCAATCAGGAAGTTTTGTGAAATATTTAAATATCTCTCAGATAATTGCTTTTTCTTCGTGCCAGAATAGATGTGTGTATTTATGCATCCATGTGTGTAGGTGACAGATATTTGATTTTTTAAAAATAAACACTCCACCCATCAAAGAGAAGTTTTTATTTAGGACAGAATGTATTGATCTGAAGTTTGAAAAACTAGTGAATGCATTAATGTGCAGTGTGTGAAGGTTTAAACAACGTTAATTGCATTACTTGGAAGTAGGGATACACCGATACCGGCATATGTTGAAAAACTCCCACCTCATGTTCTCCCTCAACTTCAAAATCGTCCTATATCGCTGTTTTACCTTTTTTGTTGAGGGTGTTTGATCTCCTTTGCATATTCACTTTGCAAAGACTGTGTCAGTACTTCTGCAGTGATGTAGGATGATTTTGAAATTATTTTTGAAGTTGAGGGAGAAAATACGATTGGAGCTTTTCGACATACCCTAACTGCCTTGAGCCAGAATACACAGAGATTAAATCAATTTTGATAAATTTTGAGATCAAAAAGTATTTAAATTGTATTTTTTAAATGAAAATAACCGATTGTTTTGCTAGATAAGACCCTCCTCGGCTGGGATCGTTTACAACTGCATTTGGGATCGTTTGAAGCCGCATTTAAACTGCATTTTGGAAGTTATATGGAGAAAAATGCTGAAATGTTTTCCTCAAAAAACATAATTTCTTTACGATTGAAGAAAGAAAGACATGAACAACTTGGATGACAAGGGGGTGAGTACATTATATGTGAATCTTTGTTTTGGAAGTGGACTTCTCCTTCAACCTAGAAAAATGTGCACTATTCAAGTGTCTGTGCGGAGCGTGGAAGCTGAATAGTAGTGCACTCCCTGCATGACCGATGGAGCTACCGATGCAGTCACCTACTCTTAAAATACTCCGTCATTTTTGTTCATACAGATAAGAGTCATACATCTTTCGAAGCTGTAAAGACGCTACGTTTGTTTGTGTGCACTCTGAATAACAACAAAACGTTGCGCTTCTGTAAAATAATGAAAGCAAACAGGATGCACTTTCTGCCGTCTCGGTCTCTGTGAACTTGAACACAAAACTTCGAAACTCCATGTATGCTTGTCTTACAGACATTAAAAAATATATCTATATAGAGTGAAATGTCTACTTTCAAATGAACCAATTCAAATAGAAAACATTGCAGGCGCATCCACTACGGCGGAGATGACGAGTCAGTGTCGCCGACTTCATCTCTTAAGCCAAAAACAAAGACAGCACTGGATTATCAATAAATTATTAAAATGTTAATGCAGTCTCCTTATTGTTTTTCCCTGACACATTCATAATCATCATTCTGCCAGTGTGCTGTGGCAAGCTTGTTAGGCTACATAGGTATTTTAAAGGCTCGTTATGATTTAAATGGTTTATTAATAAACGTGCGATTAGTTGACTAAAGCTTAAAATGAATGATTATTAGTTGACCAGAAAAATCTTTAGTCGAAGGCAGCCCTATTATTTAGATATTTCAGAAACTATGTTCATTGCTGTTACAAGATTTTCGTATAATGAGTGGTTCCTTTCATGACACAGTGAAGCAGCTTTAATGTGCACTTGATGAAATAGAATGAAATGCAATAAAAGCAATAAAATGAACAGTGAAAGTAACAAAAGCTTGTAAAATACATGTTAATGGTCCTAATTAAGTGTGAAAACTGAAGGGAATATCTAATTGCTAACTGAAGCCAACTAACATTATCCGTATTCTTTAGGTTTCTGTACCCAATATTTTAAACAATTACAAATGCAATTAAAATACAGGTATCTGTATCAGCAAGTTCCAAAAGTGAAAGTATTTTTATCTGACTCATTCTGGAAAAAGTGGTATTAGTGCATCCCTACTTTGAAGTAATAACAGATGCTGTTGTAGTTTTACAGTTTCTTTAGTGTCTCACACAACACACTTAAAGAAACCATATCAAGGAACAGATACTATTTGAACTGAACTGAGCTGGATGATAACATCACTTAATTCAATGATGAACTGCCTTTGACTGAAAATTAAGTGTTTACTATTGTCCTCATTGCCACAGGTGTATAAAATCAAGCACTTAGCCATGCCATCTGCATGTACAAACATTTGTGGGAAAAAAAGGGGCATTCAGTTTGTTAAATTTCATCCCTGTTAGATATTCCACATTCAACTGTAAATGGTGTGACTGGTAATTGGAAGTGTTTAGAAACAGCAGCAGTGGAAGACACAAAATGTGTCAATGAGTGCTGAGACGGAAGGTTTATAAGTGTCACCAACACTCTGCTGATTACATAGCTGAAGAGTGACAAACTTCCACTGGCATTAATATCAGCACAAAAACTGTGTGAGAGTTGCATGCTAGCTTCACATCACCAAGTACAATGCCAAACGCTGGATGCAGCTGTGTAAATCAGCCAACAATGGACTCTGGAGCAGCAGAAACCTGTTCTGTGATCTGACGAATCACGTTACATGCCTAACTGAAAAGTTTGGTGGACGACTGATAATGTTGTGTGGCTGTTTTTTTGCGGTTGTCCCTGGCTGCTTACTTCCGAAGGGAGTTCTTATAGCCTCAGCATAACAAGACATTCTGGACTGTTTGGGGAAGGCCCTTTTCTATTCCAGCATGACTGTGCCCCAGTGCACAAAGCAAGACCCATAAAGACATGGTTGGATGAGTTTGGTGTGGAAGCCCTGACCTCAACCCCATCCAACACCTCTGGGATGAACTGGGACAGAGATTGCAAGCAAAGCCTCCTCATCCAACATCAGTGCCTGACCTCAGAAATGCTCTACTGGATGAACGAGCAAAAAATTCCACAGAAACACTCCAAAATCTTGTGCAAAGCCTTCCCAGAAGAGTGGAAACTAGTGTAGAGGGGGACCAACTCCATATGAATCTTTCTGACTATTTTCAAAACATTCTAAATATTCAATTCAATTGAGCATTTGAGCAATTTCAGTTTCCTTAAATGTAGGTAGCAGACTTATTTTTCCTGTAAATTGCATAAAACCGATAAAAAATATAAAAAAAATACCTTCACTTAAGCATACTGTAGCAGTGATTCATATTTCAACCACAGAAATCAGATTTTTTATTTTTTATTTAATACAGTTATTGCTATTATTGTTTGTACCACATAATATGTGGTCGCTCCAAATGACACAAAGACCTTATATCATAAAAAATCTACTTAAAGAGACGTGTAAAAAGTGCAGCACATGGCATTAACTGCAGGCATTTCTTCAGCCTCAGTTATTTCTGAACTTTGCCCAGTTTTGGCTCCTCAATTGACCCTTCGCTGGGAGTTTGGTTAACAGGTGATCTGACCAATTATAACGCCGAATCCATCATTTTTGTCTGACAAACAAACCCGACAGGAGAGTAGATTAAAATTACATGCTCAAAATTATTTATATAATTATTATAACTGCATAAAAATATATTCCAGATGATACTAAAATAAGGTATTTTATGTATATAAACCATCAATTGAATATAAAAGCACAAAAACTACCAACATATACCTATAATGGAAAACTCTGCGGTGGTCGCACCACATGACAAATGGTCACTATGAAATTTATAATAAAAATAAATAGTTGTAGTAATAATTTAATATTCATTATTTTGTTTTGTTTTTTTTGTTTAAGTCATAGCACATGATATCCAAATGTGGTAACTACATACCAGCTGTTAAAAAGGTTATATTTTTCCAAAGTTGAAAGAGAGTTATTTAGCATTTTTCTCATATTGTACAAAGATTAAAACATAAACCATCTGAAACGACCCAAATTGCATCAAAATTTATTACAGACGATACTAAAATAAAGTATTTTATGTATATAAACCATCAATTGAACATAAAAGCACAAAAACTACCAACATACATCTATAATGAAAAACTCTGCAGTGGTCGCACCACATGACATTTCCAAGTTCAGTCAAAATTTACTGGCACAGAATTGGCCACCTAAACAAAACAAGCTAACTTCCCACAAAAGGTCACAACTATAATAAAATAAATACTTGTAGAAATAATTTAATATTCATTGTTTTTTAAAGTCATAGCACATAATATCCAAATATGGTAACTACATACCAGCCGATAAAAAGGTTATAGTTACACATCTGCTTGATGCTTCCGTGCGTCCTTTGAATAACAGAAAAATTACAAACAACTTTGTTTTTGAAAAGTTAAAGTGAGAACAAACATGGGAGAGGTACTTTTTATATATTGCATTTTTTTAAACCAATTTTAAACTGAAAAAATGCAATCGGACAGAAAATTTAGCTGTCACGCCATTGACCCTTATACATGGATGGATGGACGGGTGGACAGACAACTAGACAAACATACAGATTTCATAAGATGTAATAAATGAAGCAATTCAGCTGTTCCTCTTTCTGTCATTCCATTTCTGATTCCAATTACCCTCCCGTATGTCACGGCCAATTCAATTCACACTCATGAATTGAAAGAGAGACGGTTCTTCAATTCTGAATTTTGCAACCTGCAATGAATGTATCTGAACACTATCAGTGGAATCCGAGGTTGTTTTATTCTCCCGTATAAACACACAAGCTGCCAGCAATACTACAGAAAACTCATTTAAATATTTGCTGAAGATCTTCTCCGCGGAACTCCAGGTGTGCGAGGCCCAAAAACACAATAACACCTCTAATTTCAAAGCATCTTAAACCTTTTTAAACCCACATCTCTTCAGAAAGGAAACCTGCGTCCTTTCATGAGCCCTGAAGATTGCGCACGGTCTCATTGTGGATTCAAGGGAGCGTCATCGAGCTCTCGCAATCAAGAAACGCTCCATAGGGGAAATGAAGTGGGCGGCTGTAATATATAGGCTTCGGTGAAGGTACATGAGGCTGAGCTCCCAGCAGAGGCTTGTAAGAACTCACCAACGCCACTGAAGTGCTCTACATCTGTGCTAAGTGGGCTATCGTGAATTATGCAGAGTATTCAGTGATCGTGCTGATGATCAGCGTGCGCAGCGCGGCTACTGTGATCTCACACACCTGAGCTGCTTTATTCAGCTGTGGATGTCTTAATGCAAAGGACTGAAGAAACTGATGGAGAGTTTGGGTGTAATGAGAGGAAAAATTCACCAACCTCCACCTATAGGTTATGTAAAATGTATGATATTGTCATGCACTCAGTATACAAATGCTAGTATAGCAGATAAAATATTAAACACAACTCACAAGAATGGAAAATGCGAGCTTTTGTCTGCATATAAACTTACTGTCAAGTGACTGAGGTGACTGAACTGGCCAATCATAACTGGGCATTGTAGTGGTGTAGAGTTTAGGTGTAGTGAAAATAAGTGCATATTTGCTCATTTATATAATATATTTAAAATAGATATTTAAAATATTATATTAGTATCAAACCAAAAAGGAAAAATGCAAAATAATTAAAAAAAATGTATATTACTCATTTATATTATATATTTAAAACGGATATTTACAATCTTATATTAGTATCAAACCAAAAAGAAAAAAGGCAAAAATATATATATTACTTTATATTATAGATATTTACAATCCTATATTAGTATCAAACCAAAAAAGGAAAAAGGCAAATATATATATATATATATACATATATATATATATATATATATTATAGATATTTACAATCCTATATTAGTATCAAACCAAAAAAAAAAATAAAATAAAATAAAAAATGCATATTTACTCATTTATATTATATATTTAAAATAGATATTTACAATCTTATATTAGTATCAAACCAAAAAGAAAAAAGGCCAAAAAAAGCATATATATTAATTTACAATCCTATATTAGTATCAAACCAAAAAAAAAATAAAATAAAATAAAAAATGCATATTCACTCATTTATATTATATATTTAAAATAGATATTTACAATCTTATATTAGTATCAAACCAAAAAGAAAAAAGGCCAAAAAAAGCATATATATTAATTTATATTACATATTTAAAATCGATATTTACAATCCTATATTAGTATCAAACCAAAAAGGAAAAAGGCAAAAAAAAAGGCAGAAAAAGCAAAAGGCAAAAAAAAAAAAAAACTAGTACGATGAGGAATTTAAAGCAACAACTAAATAAATAAAAATAAATTAAAAATGCATATTTACATATGCATTTAGTAGTAATAGTAGTAGTATTGTTACTTTAGGGTTGGCAAGGTTTCTTATGTTTTAGGAATCTCTTATGCTCATCATGACTGCTTTTATTTGATCAATAAATACAGTAAACTGAACAGAAATATTATGAAATATTATTATTAAATTTATTTTTAAATATTAAATTATTTAATATTATTTAATATTATTTTTTAATATTTAATTATTATTAAATATTAAATTTAAATAACTGTTTTCAATGTAAGTATATTTTAAAATGAAATTTTAATACCAAGAGTATGTAATGTAATTTTGCTTACCAAGACTACATTTATTCGATCAAAAATACAGTAAACTTATATGAAATATTCTGAAATTATTACAATTTTAAATCATTTTAAATTTTTTTTTGAATTTATTTTAAAGTGTAATTTTACCACTACGGTTATGTAATTTTTCTCACCATGGGTGAATTTATTTGATCAAAAATACAGTAAACTCAACCAAAATATTGTGAAATTTTATTACAATTTAAAACAATTTAAACATAATTTTTTAATGTAATTTATTCATGTGATGCAAAGCTGAATTTTCAGCATCATTGCTGTCTTCAGTATCACATGATCCTTCATGACATAATTCTAATATGCTGATTTGCTGCTAATGAAGCATTTCTTATTATTATCAATATTAAAAACTGTTAATATTTTTGTGGAAACCCGTGATGCATTTTTTCAGGTTTCTTTGATGAACAGAAAGTTTTAAAGAAACAACAATTTAAATTTGCATGATAAATAAAAGGACAAATATATATATAAAAATAATTCTTACTGACCCCCAACTTCTGAATGATTGTGTATATTATCTGCAGACTTGTGTCCAATTTGACATTTGAGTTTGCAGCAAACCAGTCTATCTCTCTATAAAATAAACATACTGTAGCTATAGCTGAACACTGTAAACATCAGTGTCGTCCTGCTCATGTCAATTTTCAGACTGTATTTTGACATCTAATAACAATCCAGCGGTGAAGGATATGAAGCACAAGCCAACGCTGTTATTACGGACACCTGGAATTTACTCTCACCTTGAGCTCAAACAAACACAGTAGATTAAACACACGCACAAA
>JAHKKF010518510.1:5551-20361 GCA_019740295.1 Labeo calbasu
AGAATTGTAAGCTTATATCTTGCAATTCTAACTTTATAACTTCCAACTGTGAGACTGTATCACACAATTCAGAATTGTGAAATGAAAAGTCACAATAGCCTTTTTTTATGTTTTATTCAGTGGCAGGATAAAAAATAAAATACTTGACTCATAAGGTCATTCACTTGTTGGTGTAACAATGTAAGACTAGATAGACTGACAGTCTTATCTTCTCTTGAAGGCCACTGCTGAGAACGTGCTGCTGTCTAATTTGTGCTTGACTTTCGTGCACACAAAGTCCTTCACAATCCACCCGTTTTTACTCAAAAGCAGAATGTGTATCAGCCTCTGAGTTTATGTATGTTTCCACATGTGGCATCTCTCTTTTACCAGTCTTTCCTTCGAGTGTGTGTCAGATCGGGGTGAGGCAGCTGAACACACAGCTGGCTTTAATATATCTTTATGATCTCCTGTCTTAAGACATAAACACAGGGATCCTATTCTTGTACATGTGCCTACAGGTTAGACTTCTTTTGATGAAAAGACAACAAACACCATCAGGCTACTTATTAATATACAATAAACATCACTTAACCCTCTAATTTCACCTTTTAGTGGAGCAGTGACCTGTATTTAACAGAACGGCAGTGAATAACAGCTTTTTAACCCTCATTTTCTCTTCTGCCCTCTCATGATTTTCTCTGGTGCCTTGATAACAGCTATGCATTTATTTTAGGTTACATTTTTGATTCTACATTACGTAAACTGTGTAAAAAGATTGACATTCATAAATGTACTATACAGTAGTTCATCTGTAAAAATACTGATGTAGAGTTACACACCATTCTTTCTTTACAAAAACAGTATACGTATTAAACCAAATGTAACAACATGTGGTTTAGGGGCCATCTGCATGACTTCCACCCAGCAGTCTACTGTTAAAGCAATTAGCCTGCAATAATGTCTAAACCATTTCAGACTGAGAGCACCTTGGGACAGAGCTGTTTCCTCTTGCCTTAAACAACCAAACACTCTGAAAACTCAAAACACCTTTACTTAGACATGCTAAATATTTTGACTTTATGGGCAGAATATACCATAGAGGATCTCCATGGGGTCCCCTGTGACGGAGTTTGGGCCAAAAATGAAGTTTTGCTGAAAATGTACTCACCCTCTGGTCTTCCCAGATTTAAATGTAAAGTTCTGGAGTCGTGTGGATTACTGCAGGATGTTTTTATTAGCTATTTGGACTCTCATTCTGACGGTACCCACTCACTGCAGAGGATCCATTGGTGAGTGTAATGCTGAATTTCTCCAAATCTGTTAGGATGAAAAAACAAGCTCATTTACATTGTATGGCCTGAGGACAACTAAATTTTCAGCAAATGTTCATTTTTTGGTGAACTGTTCATGTAAGTTTTTACCTCCTGATGCTTTGTGATTTTAGTCAGAATGACGGTTCCCAAGACAAAACTCTAGTTGTTTCCAGCAGTTAAGAGAGTCTATGGTTTCTGTTTCATTGCTCTCAGTTATTTTTCTTTCCCCCAAATTCTATGGAAAATTGAAAAAATATTCAGGGGATCGTGTGAACTTCCAGAACCAGCAGCGAGGGGCTTCCCATCTCTGCCCAAGAATCCACTAATATCCTGTGTCATGAAAAGACATTACTGGCACAGAGTAGGAGGCCGAAAACAGACTGAGGTAGGCCTGAAATCCAAATAAATAGCTTTAGGAAATGCATTAGACAACCAAAACATGCAAATGAATTTATATAACTTACCAGATTTAGTTATTGCTGCTTGAGAAAGCATAGTTAGGCGAAGAACAAAAGTAACAAAATGACTATTGTTCACTTCCCTTTTTGTTCTCCATCAACCAGCAGACACCACAGGCACTTGAATTCCCCTGCACTCATTGCACAGCTAATGGTAAACCATGATAGCCACTTAAAAACGGCCGCTCTGCTCTCCAAAAGAGCTGCCTCTGTCTGATTTAAATAAAGGAAAGCAGTTCCAGACTCTTAAACAAGTAATTTCCATGCTTTTGTTTTCCTTCCAGTTTTGTGGAAAATGAGATCCATGTGCTGTGTGAAAGATCATCTGTCTTCTGAGTGGATTTATTGTAATCAATAAAATGAGAGTGGAAGACAACAGGAAGAGTTCGTGTTCATGACTGACGAACAATAACAAATGACGAACAGCACAGACGGTAAAACTAAAAAAGAAAATATGTCAGATGAAATTATGAGGCAAAAACTGACAGTTTCTTAAGTCATTAGAGATTAAGGTTTGCATTAGATGCAATAGAAGTTAAAGTACTAACACAACAATTTGTTCAGTGGAGCAAAACAACAAGATCGTAAGGGATAATGATGACGAATTTAAATAAATGCGGAAAAATACGAATCCCTTCTCTTTTTCCGCCTTCGTTGCCAGTGGTTTATTACTTACACTCTACTCTTCTACAACTGAATCATGTCATTGTTCTTAGTTATATTATACTTTTAAGAAACGCGTGCTGTCAAACCTATTTAACTGTGTCAAAAAGCGATCTGTAATGAGAAGTGAATCCACACATCATGTGCAGTACTGTTTCGAGGCCCTAGAGGGCAGTGAGAAGATACTACTTAGAAGCATTAAGTCTTTTTGTTGCTGTTCAAATTTTGATTTTGAGGTATAAACGAACCCTTAAGTATTAAACGTCGACATAGATTTCATCCTGCGCTGTTTATAAAACAGACAAAATGAGAATTCAAGTTAAGGAGCTCGGTGAGCAGAGTTGAGCTGTTGCTTTAGATCGATATGGCCTGTTTTTGCTATTAAATCATAAGCATATAAACATACATTAACAAGGAGATTTGAATATTATAGAGACGCAGGATGGGCTCATTTAATTTGAACCAGTAAGCAGCCACACAGTATAGGCTACTAATGTTTCTTTTTAAAACACCCCACCTAATTTTTTCCCTACAAGCGGGCGTTGCCATTTGGGGTCTGGCTTTTGGTGTCACCCCGTGTCCAGCTATGTTTTGCTGATTGACGTAGCATATTGGTGTGTTTTACCATGTTGTTTTAATGTATTATCTTATTTCTGAACACAGTGGTTTGTAGTGCAAACAGTTTCACCATTTACTGCATGGTGTTATTCTTCTGGTTGTTTCCCAGTAGAGGGTTTGCGCTTACATCATGATTTGGTCAGTTACCCGGATGCGTGGCCATAGTGGCAATACTTGGTTAATGTATTAGCCTACGGAATATGTTGTTCTGCTAATTTATGCTGTCTAAACCACAGAACAACTGTGTGGAAGCTGCTAAATTATATAGAGAAGGACTTAGTAAGCAGGAAAGGGCGCAATATTTTGACAAACTAAAGTTAATAGGTGGGTAAAGATACGTACAAGCAGTATTAATTAACATATTAGCTGATAAGCACAAACGCGAATGTTGTCAAGATTCTTGCCCTGGAAATCCTGGTTTAGTTAGGCCAACCACAATTGCCTTTTGTTCCTCAGCCTCTTTTCCGATCCGACCGATTACAGCCCAAAACATGACAATAATTGACCATTTTCAGCAGCAGTAATCAGCAAAATATGTTAGTTTTGTTCAGTTCAGTGGCATTGTTTACATTCGGTGCCGCCAGTATGGCCAATTGATGACGCGTTGTAGTTGAATCTCATAAGCTTAATTCCGTGTTGAAGAATAAGACTGATGGTGACGCCCTGGAAAACACCCACAACATCTTGTCGTCATGGAGGCAGGTTTTTTTTACAGGCATGCAGCTAATTTGTTTCAAAAAAATATTTGGGACACAATTCTGTTCGAGTCAACTATATGCAGACTTTCCTTGGAAGAAGGGCTTTGTTTGTAGGTCTGACAGCTGTGTTGCATTAATGTAGCAGGCCAAACTAAAAGGCAGAGGCCTAATGAATAAATATAGCAGTGCCATTAGATCCTTATATGATGAGTAAATATATTTTATATCAAGGCCTACAATACAAATTGTATACCTATACTAAAAATGCATATTTATTTTTTTATTTATTTATAAAAGTAAGACTGTAACTGTGTTATTGTCTTTGTCTATCCTAAAACAGCTAGAAAGATGCAAGCATTGGTCAGTAAAGCATCCCTCTTTTTCTGGAAAGAAAGTTGGTTTATGTGTTTTGTGCTTGTGTGTGTGATGGAAACTTGACACGCCATAGAACAGGAAGTTTGCAGTTGACCACAGACCCTAAAAAATAAGCCCTCAGGCCTAAAATAGCTCATGTGACAAATATAAATCAGTGACGTTACTTACATTACCTTTTAGTTTAAAAGTTTAACTTTTTTAAAAATAATTAACTGCTTAAATTCTCAACAAAATAATATGAGACAATCATATGGAAATGCTCAGGCCTCATGCAGTCAAGCAAAAAATGTAAAAATATTTATTTAGCCTGATTTCCTAGGTTTGATAAGTTTGTGATGTTTATAAATATAAAATACCATGCTGTTTCCTCTCATTTGGTTACAAAAGAACATGAAGAAACTCATGATCTTGAGTAATCATTGTGGCTTTGGCTCTCATACACAGAGGCTCTTGCACAGCTCTGCAAAAGAAGTGTCAACTCTTTTGGGCTATACAGGAAGTACATATGGCGGAACTTGGAGATGCTGTTTGCGTCACAAGCAAGTTTAGCAGAAGGATTATGATACAATAGATGAGACAGTCTTAAGGAGCTGGGTCGGAGACAAGACCGAGAGAAATGGAGGAGGACATTAGAAAGAGGGGGATACTGTATTTACAACAACAGCGGTTTGGGAAGGTAAGACACAACGTGCTTTACTTACCACGAGGCGGGCGAACATTAAATGACGATATTAAAGAACAGTCGTGTAGTGAAGTCTGTACTAAATAGACTCGGTTGGCCTGACCGCAGGATGTAGCTGATCTCTTACATAATTACCACAAAATAATGAAATTCATGAATATTGTAAAAACTCTTTTGTTGGATCTTGTCTGTTTATTTACTTGCGAAATGTTCTGTCGCAAAATACTACTGGACAGTTGGCCCTTCTTTAGTTCCTGTATAACACCTAGAATTTTGTGTGCGGTTGTCTGTAAAATTGCAAAACAGCTGTTCATATTGCAGACAAATGACAGAATAAAATACATTATAAAATAATAATAAAACAGTTAATAGGTTTGTTAATGGAAATTTGTTAGTTTGACATCTGTCCAAACATTAAGGCCTCAAGGAAACAAACCGGTAATGCTCTCTTGATGTTGAGTAGTACTGTGTTACAAGCGTATAGATCAGTTCAGTTGTTGTTTTTTTTATTTTAAACCTGCACTGTATTAAAAAAAAAAAAAAAACGAAATCTGAAATTTACAGTAAAAAAACAAACAAAAAAAAAACAGTAAAAAAAACTGGCAGCTGTGGTTGCCAGAACTTTACTGGGAAAAAATTAAATAATAATAATGAATTGATATAATGTTAAAATTGATCAGTTCAGCTGACAACCAAAGTATTAAAGTCTGTTTTGATTCTTTATAATGCATTGACAACCACCAATATACACAGGTGGTCATGAAAAAAGCCACATGTACAGTAGATTTTCAATTATCTTGCCCACAAGATGAAGTAAATACTAAAATATTGAAGGTACACACAGTGTCATGCCCACAGATATAAAACACCATCATAGTAACACACATTAAAATCACAATGCAATACCTAATTAACAGATTTTGTACAGTTTTTTTGGCATTAAAATGACACTTTTACAATGTGGGGAACGTAATGGATTAGTTTGACTAGTTTTACCCTACTTGCATCAAAATATGCAATACTGAAGACTTATGTATAACTGATGGAGATTTGGGAATCAGAAAGGTTCCTGTTTTTATAAGGGTGTAAAATTATGTTAGTGTGACAGAAATTATATTTCAGTTCACAAGTGAATTAAAAAGATAAAGACTTTTGCATTGCACATTTGTGCACAGCCTGCTGGGCTCATAAATTTCAATTAGCAGCCTTCACTTTGCCTAATTTGAACCACATGTTTGTCGCCAAATACTCCATATCTATAGAGCAATTACAATAATAGAGAAATTCATGAATCATATTAAGCTCCCTGGCAGTGTCATGAGCAGCTTCCTGAACTGTGAACGTGATCCACTTTAACTTGTCCGTATTCTCATCTAAAACCATTTTCGCTTCATTTTGATTGATGCCACTGATAATATTGTTGGTTCCGCCATATGGGACTGCAGTAGAGGAATAGCCTGTTGGCATAATTTAGAGGACTTATGGGCTGCTGAAGTCCATTAAAGTGAGCTAATGTTAGGAACAGGATCAGCGCTGTCTCTTTAGGAAACCACAAGGAGTGTGTTGCATCTGTAATAGATTATGTGCTGTTTGAGGCCATGAATTTCTCTGAAATGGTAGTTAATGTCCACACCACCGAGATTAGTTAAACTCTTCATTTTATGACGGGTAGTTCCTGACTGAGGAATCTCACACTTAAAGTGCTATCAATTGATGCTCATGTGATCCATCCATCCTTAGGCCCTTGAGACAATGTTAAAGCTGGAATGAGTTTTCATTATCTTAGAATTTCATTATTGTACTATTTGTGAAATTTTTACGTTGTCATTGTGAGAAGATGCACTCTGGCTATTTTTACATTAAACACTTCCCATTTTGTAGTCAAGCTAAAGTGCAAAACTGTTGGTAATATCGCTGGCATCATGAAAACATTGTTTTATATTGTGATTTGCAAATACATGTAAGTAACTTTAAGAAATTGTTTTTGCATGTCAAAGTAACTTTTTTACATAGCAGAAGAAACACATTTAATTTTACAGTTTAATAATATACATGATAGTGAATTTATAAAACTATGCAAATGATTTGTCTAAAGGCTAAGCATTTATTTAAAAAATACTGTGGGGTAAGTTTTGCCAGTGTTATAGTAGGCCTATTTCATAACAGTCATTGCATGCTTTGCTTCTAAACGCAGCCATATTATACCAAATAATAAGTATGTTAATCGTAAGGGCTGGGTTTTGACAGAAATTTCACGTTTCGATTCGATTCGGATTCACAAGCTTGCAGTTCGATTGGATACTGATTATTTTGGATATCAGGTACAGTAGGTAGGAAAAAAATTCAACTTATGTTGTAAAATATACATGAGAGTCAGTTGGTACTACATTACCATAATATTGAAGGTTAAAATTAACTGATTTGTATACAAACGCTTAAATTACACTATTTTCTGTTTTTATAATAATAAAACTACAATTACATAATCCTATTTCTACTCCAATTCGCTTTTTAAATATAAACATTTAAATTGTGGCTGTTATAAAAACTTGACAGAGTTCATTTTTCTAGCTGACGAGTTTTATGTTTACGGAATATGTTTTTTTCTGAGGTAAATGTGACGTTACGTCACATATTGTTTACAAGCTGTTATACTGACGAATTTGCGCTGTTGAAACACTAATGGAGTGATTACATAAGACAGGATACGGATTTCGGTAAATTGTAGGCCTACTGTTTCTTTTAACATACCTGCAGGTGTTTATTAATGTTGATTTTGTGCTGAAACTAATATTAAAGCGGAGGATATAAGAGGAGATATTTTGACATTCTGCTTCTCTTGAACTGAGGCACTACAGCGGTCTGTCACTCCACATTAAACAGTGCCAAAACGGCAATTCTTGTTTGAATACTGTAATAAAAAATAGACACCATTTGGAATCAGCGACTTTGTTTCATATCAAATGTAACAAAACACAAAGCTTACGTCGATTTATTGAATGTGAGGCACGCTAAAATTATAAGGTCATTAACTAAAAACAGGCTAGGCTAACGTTAATCGATTCTTGGGATTTAAGAATCTGTGTCGTTTCGCAAAAATGAGAATCGATTAAAACTGAGAAACTGATATTTTTTACCCAGTCTCATTATTAGTTTCAGTACATTAAAATGTTCAGAATATTAAACCTGTTTCTGGCTGCTTATGATGCTGTGAATAATGTGCATCAGGATGAGGATTGTGCATGAGTAATTTGTGTTTTGTTTACAAAAGTTTGAAATGTAAATCATACAACCCAGTGATTCAACCTACCCATCAACATATGAGTCAAGATTTGTCACAAAATGATGTTTTATGTCTCTGATATGGTTTACAGATGTTAGGTCTTCTAAATTTGTTTGATATTAGACATCCTGAAATACAGCAAGGTCCATTAGTTTTGTATCTCATTAATGTGCATGCCTGGAGGACATTGCAAATACGTCACTTTCAGCAATTTGTGTTTTCTCTGTTTCAGAAATGGCGTAAGGTCTGGTCCGTGCTCTACAGAGAGAGCTCCTGCTCCATCTCTCGCCTTGAGTTTTTTGAGTTTAAAGATGGAGCTGGCAACACGCTGGAGAAGGCCAACCGCAAACAGGAAAACAAAAAGGTGAGCAACAAACTGTGGAGCTCAGATTTTCCATGTGATGCAAACATAACAAATAAGACGTGGCGTATCTGAAGAGAGCGATGTAGATCCTTGATGTGCTACGGCACATGAACAATCAAACTCGTGGGGGGTCATGCAAATGGTTTATGTGTGGGCGAACATGTACAAACAATTTGCAGGAAGTGCCAATAAATCTGTTCCCATTTCTGTTAAAAAAATATGAGAAACAAAAAAGAAAGAAAGAAAGAAAATCTGGACATCTTGAAGCATAATTAAAAGCTGATGTGTTTGTTCACTTGTTGGTAAACATTTCAAAACAACTGGAAAACAAAACCTCGCCTTTTGAAGGGTAAGTATTTTAAACCTCAATTTTTGAGTTTCATATTGTTGTTTTTTTGACAGGTGATAAAAATGAACGACTGCATTCGTGTTACGGAGGCTGATGTCGAAGGCTGTCCACGAGATTGTGGACCCTTTTTGGTGGAGACAACTGAAAAGACATTTGTTTTCGCCGTTGAGACAGCTGAACTGGAGGACTGGATCCAGAAGCTGTGTGAAATCGCCTTTCCGGTATTGTGTGATTGTCTCTTTTCAGTATTTTAACACTGCTTTTGAAAACAAGAAATCCTGTTTTGGAATATTGTGGTGCAGCGCCTTGTTTGACACCTGATTGCAAAAGTGTAGAGCGGTTAGATCAAAGTTTCCAGGTTTGGTCCTGTCTTTTGTTCCAGGCTTTGTAATAGCAATGGTGTTTTTGAAGCTCTTGTTGCATGCCAATGTAACAGACATTTATATTTACTTCTCCCATCAATGGGATCTCCCACCCCATGCTAAAATTTCTGCAGACGTGAGGATTCGAATTGCGGCAGCTTGCCAGGGTTTTTTTTGTCAGCTCAGCAGATGTAAAAGCCCTTCAAAGCTGATCAGAAACTTGCTCGTGTGACTCACGGAGCTTCTCGCGCTGCTCTAGTTCATATTTGAGCAAAGAAAAGCTTCTGTTTCCACTGAATGTGTTTTTTTTTAAAGAAGGGAAGTTGTTTTCATATCTCATTGTACCATATATTTGTGTCGTGAGTGACAGTTGTAGTTCAAATAAAGGAAGTAACAACCAAGTAACATTGACTTAATGGATGTTAGAGGTGCATCTCTCCGGACAGTTGTAAATTGTTGAAGCTCACTGACCCATGGGTTACAGTAAATGCTCTATGACATTACATGAGCAAAGATGTATGCTTTGAGCAGTGGGGCCTGTACCCGAAGGGTTGACCTTATGAAGCTTCTCTAATTATAACTTCTCATTTTAACACTAAAGCAGTATAGTAGGTCATACCCGGAGTTATGACCTTACATTTTTTTGAGCTTCAGTAACACACTTTTATCGCTTTACTTCTATATCCACATGAAGTACATTTAACAGCTTCTGAAGTAAACGTGGGTGATTCCTAAGTGGTAAAATGTTGCGTTGGTCTGGCTGGGTTTCCTCCTGTGGAATTTTCTGTGAATTTTCCTGACAGGAAGAATTGTGCACCATTCAGAATTAAATTGAGATTGCCTGTTAAACTCCAATTCAATTACTGCTTTAGAATTAAGGTAGAAAACAGGATGCGGAATGGCAATTCGAATTTGAATGTAGGGACACTGAATTAAAATGTGACGATTAATAAATTATAAAATGCTATTTAATTGAAAACGTTCATTTAAGAGAGACACATATGTAGAAAGACAGATAGCCGGACAGGAACGTGAACAGATGGATGGATTGATAGACGGACAGATACATACATACACTGCTGTTCAAAAGTTTGGAATCAGTAAGATTTTTAATGTTTTTTAAAGAAGGCTTTTCTGCTCATCAAGGTTGTGTTTATTTGATTAAAAATACAGAAAAAACAGCAATATTGTGAAATATTATTGCAATTTAAAATAGTGTTTTTCTATTTTAATATACTGTGAAATGGAATTTATTCTTGTGATGCGAAGCTGAATTTTCAGGATCATTATTTCAGTCTTCAGTGTCACATGATGCTTCAGAAATCATTCTAATATGCTGATTTATTATTAGAATTATCTACACTGTAAAAAAAAGAAGTTGTTTCAACTTAAAATAAATTTTACCCCGCTGACTTAGTCAACTAAAATTTCCCAGTTGTCACTAAAATTAACATTTACTTCAAATTTCAAGTTGACTAAACATTTTAAGTCAGTGGGGTAACAAATTATTTTAAGTTGAAACAACTTTTTGGAACAATTTTTTACAGTGTATGTTGGCAACAGTTGTGTGTGTGTGTGTGGTTTTTTTTGGAACCTGTGATACTTTTTTCAGGATCCTTTGATGAATAAAACATTAAAAAGAAAATAATTTATTTCAAAAAGAAATATTTTGTAACAATATACACAACTGTTTAAAGCTTGGGGTCAGTCAATTTTCCCTTTCTTTGTTTGAAAGAAATTAATAACTTTATTCAGCAAGGATGTGTTCAATTGATAAAAAGTGATAAAGACTTGTATTGTTAGAAAAGATTTCTATTTTGAATAAATGCTGTTCTTTTTAACTTTTTATTCATCAAAGAATCCTGAAAAGTATCATATGTTCCCAACTGTTTCCAACATTGATAATAAATCAGCATATAAGAATGATTTCTGAAGGATCATGTGACACTGAAGTCTGGAGTAACGGTGCCTGAAAATTTCACTTTGATCACAGGATCAACAGTTATTTTAAATTGCAATAATATTTCATAATATTACTATTTTTCTGTATTTTTGATCAAATAAATGGAACTTTGAGGAGCATAAGAGACGTCTTTACTTTAAAAAACATAAAAAATCTTACTGATCCCAAACTTTTGAACGGTAGTGTAGATACTGTAGTTAGATACTATAGATGGACGGACAGAGGGATAGATAGATAAATGAATGAATGAATGAATAAATGGGTTGCATAGATGATAGATGGATAGATAGACAGATACTGTAGCTAGGTTTTATAGATAGATAGATTCCCTTTCCTGTCATCTCAATTTAAATTCAACTTCATATGGGGCGTCATTGCCCAAGTATCTGACAGATGAAAATTTGGCTTCTCTGTGATGGGAAAAAAATGAATTATGTCTGTAGCACAAACAGTGTGAAACAAGCTACAAACTTTAAAACTTAGGCTTAGAGGTTTGTTCAAATCCCCATGCCTTAGTATGAGAAGTATCTGGCAAGTATCAGCAATAGTGATGCTTGCCAGATATGGGATTGAATCATTCAGCTATGGATTTCAATATATTGATATACAGCAGACCAATAGGAATGTCTCCATTTCCTCCAGCTTTTTTTGCGTTTTCTGCTTTTTCTAAAACAGGCTGCTGTCTTTGAGAATTCGAGTCTGAAGTGGTGCTGCAGAAAGCCAACAGTAGAAGCTGTGTTGTGGCTGTTGAATGAGGAAGGCTATGTGGAATGGAAGACCTTTATGTAATGCATTGGGGGAAATTAATATGACTTTATGCTGAGAAGGTTTCTGTTGTGCAACATAATATGATCACTTCGGCACAGTTTTGGAGAGCGCTTGTTGACTCAGAATGTGGTTCCTCAACAAAGGCCATTTGTCCGAAGTTGTGTGGTGAAGTTTAACGGCCTTTTTTAACTGGTGCAAAAATAAAGAAGTGTAGTGAGAATTTCCATAGCACATACATACCACGGAAGATGACACTTGCTGATAGAGGACTGACAGTGTGAAAAAGACTATTTTTGCTGAGTATATTTAGCTGTTTTAACAATAATTGTGTTGTAACAGTTGAGAGTGTTTTAGGACGGTGGATCTCTTTTACATAGTGGACATGTACTTAGATAAATCTAATGGTTTATACATGCCTGTGATCATCATATAAGAGTGGAACAGTGTAATTTTAGTATTTAATATTCAATCTTTGTATAAATGTGACCCTGAACCACAAAACCAGTCTTAAGTAGGATGGGTATATTTGTAGAAATAGACAAACATACATTGTATGGGTCAAAATGATCGATTTTTCTTTTATGCCAGAAATG
The DNA here is from genome assembly GCA_019740295.1 of Labeo calbasu. Lineage (NCBI taxonomy): Eukaryota > Metazoa > Chordata > Actinopteri > Cypriniformes > Cyprinidae > Labeo > Labeo calbasu. Next base: position 18,023 of record JAHKKF010518510.1, read on the forward strand.
ATTAGTATATTAAGTAAAGATCATGTTCCATGAAGATATTTAGTAAATTTCCTACTGTAAAAATATCAAAACTTAATTTCTGATTAGTAATATGCATTCCTAAGAACTTCATTTGGACAGTTTTAAAGGCGTTTTCTCAATATTTTAATATTTTTGCACCCTCAGGTTCCAGATGTTCAAATAGCTGTATCCCAAATATTGTCCTATCCTAACAAACCATACATCAACGGAAAAAAAAATGTGACCCTTATGACTGGTTTTGTGGTCCAGGGTCACAAATATACTTTTATTTGTATATATTTAGTTTTCATTTTAAAATTTTTGTGTATTTGGCATTCTTATTAGCTTTTTTAAATTTACAAATTTTTGTTTAGTGTAAGTTTTTCATTTGTATTTTGTAATTTATTTAACTTTATTAATATTAAGAAAAAATCTGTCACTTTACACAGAAATCTACTATGCAAAAAATATATTCAAAATATATATATTCATAAAAACATCTGAAAAAGCAAGTAGCAAATCTGCTGACACAGTAACCGAAAGGTTTTTTGCTGATCAAGAAACATTTATTATTATTATCATCAATATTTAAAACAGTTAAGTACGTTTTTTTTTTTTTTTTTTAGGATTCTTGGATGAATAGAAAGATCCAAAGATCAGCATTTATCTGAAATATAAAGGTTATATATTAAATATAGAAATTAAGATTATTATTTCGCAAGAATGTTTTAAATTAATCAGAAGTAATGATAAAGACATTTAAAATGTTACAAAAGATTTCTATTTTAGATAAATGCTGTTCTTCTGAACTTTATATTCATCAAAGAAATCTGAAAAATTCTACTCAGCTGTTTACAACATAATAATAATAATAATAAATGTTTTTTTAACAGCAAATCAGAATATTAGAATGATTTCTGAAGGATCTTGTGACTGGAGTAATGATGCTACACAGGAATAAATATAGGCTTACTATAGTGAGTCAACACGGTAAGACAAAACTGCGTTGTGTGTTCTAAAGTGCTGTGTGTTTGCGTTTGTTGTAGATGAGCTGGACAGAGAGAGGAGCAGTGAGAGGAAACAGTTTGCATGGTGAATCTGATGACGTCACGATGGCAGACAACACTCTCTACTGCAGCAGAGAAACTGGTAAGAAAGTGTAAAGTGTGTATAAAACCACAGAATTACAACAAAATCATTCCAAAACCACTAATACAAATGCACACAAGGCTAAAGTCGCAAAAGGAGTTGCATGTGGAACTGCTGTGATGGATGAGCTCTGAGCTGGTTTCAGAGATCTGGTGAAGTACCTTACAAAGGTCACACTGCCAGCTCATCTGACAGTTTCTGTGAAAAAGACATTCAAAAAATAGAACTCATGGCAGGTACAGAGTTAAATACTTAACAGTTTGGTACAAACCTGACACGCTTACGCTGCGATAGGCTTGTTCACTAGTCTGACACCTCTAGTTGATCTTGCGCTGTGAATATTGTAAACCAGCAGCTAACTTCTTCATTCCTCTGTTACGTAGTGGAAAGTTGTGGCTCATCTTTGTTCTCTTGTGGTGGAAAAAAAAAAAAATCACACAAATGTCCGCCTTGTTTGCAGATTGACCACTATCTGTGTAAATGCGCAATATCCTGCTGTTCTCAAAGACTGTTCAGTGGCCAGTTTGACTTCCTTTACATCCATTTTTATTTTTATGTCTTCAGTAATGCTGGGTAAGTGTTGTTTGTTTGATGGTTGGCATWGCGTACTGTTTTTTGTAACACTGTCATTTAGAACATTGTTTTTGGGAGTGCAATTATGTGAAATATTGATAGCAGCTGTGTGTTTTTCTTAACAGACCGCGCACATATTTTCTCTGAGTCGACGTTCTTATACGTCGACTCAGAATTATATTTTAACCTTTACTTTAAGGAGAAGCCAAACATAAACATAAACATATATATATATATATATATATATATATATTTCAAATTATTATAATATTTCACAATATAATTATTTTTACTGTATTTTTAATAAAAAAAGCCAGCCTAGGTGAGCATAAAAACATAGAATTATATATATATATATATATATATATATATATATGTGTGTGTGTGTGTGTGATGCGATCTGGGAAAACCCATCGGATGTCGCGCTGGGACGTTTTCAGAATGTCATTTTTTGGTCAAAATTAGGTTTTCGTTAAATTATTATTCTATAACATCTTGTCTATCATCCCTGAAAATATCTCGCTGAAATTCACTTGTTTAGTGCAGAAAAATAGCCATTTATTGCAGCAAGCAGAAATTATTTGTGTCTTTCTCTTATGTCCTGTGTAAACTATGGC
>JAHKKF010518514.1:0-10715 GCA_019740295.1 Labeo calbasu
GCTCTAAATGATCCCAGCCCAGGAAAAAAATACAATTTATATACCTTTTAACCTCAAATGCTCGTCTTGTCTAGTTCTGCGTGCATTCTGTGTATTCCGGTTCAAGACAGTTAGGGTAGGTCAAAAAACTCCCATCTCATTTTCTTCTCCTACATCACTATTTTACCTTTTTCTGTAAAGGGCATTTGATCTTCTTTGCATGTTCACTTTGTAAACACTGGGTCGGTACTTCTGCAGCAATGTATGACGATTTTGAAGTTGGAGGAGAAAAGGATATGGGAGTTTTTTGACAAACCCTAACTGTCTTGAACCAGAATACACAGAGTATACGCAGAGCTAGACAAGACAAGCATTTGAGGTTAATTTTTTTTTTTTTTTTTTTAGAAAATAACCGATCGTTTCGCTAAATGAGACCCTTCTTCCTCAGCTGGGATCCTTGCAGTTGCATTTAAACTGCATTTTGGAAGTTTAAACTCATGGGCACCATAGAAGTCCACTATATGGAGAGAAATCCTGAAATGTTTTCCTCAAAAAACATAATTTCTTTACGACTGAAGAAAGAAAAACATGAACATCTTGGATGACAAGATGAAAATCCAGTTTTTGTTCTGGAAGTGAACTTCTCCTTTAAGGTGTCATGGCAGAGCATTAAAGTCGACTAATCGACTAACCGACTAGTTGGTGCAACCCCTAATAGATAGATAAGTAGTTAGAAAGAAAGAAAGAAAGAAATCTATTGTGATAGATAGTGTGCTAGAAATCTATTGTGCCCAACATGTGCAAACAGGCAGCTTTTACCAAACCACCATCACATAAGCTCACACACTCACACACACACACACACGGTTCTGACAGTGAATTTAGCTGCATGTAGTGTTAAATGTCTCCTGCAGGTGGATATGGCAGGTAGCCCGGTGTGATGCTGAGGAAGGAGGTGTGTGTTTACCCTGCTGCAGTACACCACTGATGGAGAGCTGAGTAATTGATATTTTGCTAAAGTCTAACTCAGCTCAGTGGGAGACTGGGCCACTGCCAACCACTGGAAACTAAACCTATGTCATGGATCAGCAACTCTGTGTGTGTGAAACGCCAAAATGGAAATGGCATGTTGTAATTTCTGCCCACTGCCCTGTTATACGCATTAGCTGATCTTTGGAAAGGCCTTTCTAACAGCTTCAAGACGTAAGCAGGCAAGCGACGGGGAGAAGTAAACAGATGGAGTCTGTCTGCGGAGCGTGTTTGCCGATAAGGAATGACTTCAGTGGGAGAAATACATTTGCAAACGTCTATGGGATGAAATTACCTGTCTGAATCACCTCATCTATTTGCATGCAGGGGAAGCGATGCTATATATATTGGCTTTCTGTCAGGGGAGACGTCTGTGTACAAGTTTTACATTTATGTCACTTATAAGTTGCAGCGCTCTAGTTGACACTTCCTGTCATTCTGGGAAAAGATACCAAGAGGAGTTTTTCCATTGCACGGTGGAGCATGCGGTGCATTTTTAGGAGATCCTGAAAAGGCCTCGCTCTTCTTGAGCTCAGATTTAGCATGCTGATCATTGCAGTGAAATCCCTTTGGGGGAGACTTTCTTTGGCTTTCAGGTGAAATCATTTGTTATAGCAGCAAGAACAGGACTGTAAAACTCAAAGAAGGAACTGCAAAATCACCATGTGTACTTAGGCCGTACATTCAGAGCAGAGAAAAGAAGTGAAATGAGACAAAAAAAAGATGAGAAAGATAACAACAGACGAGTAAGGATAAGATGATACACAAACAGAGAAGAGGCAAGACAAGACGAGACAGGAAGATAAAATAAAATAAACTAAATGAGAATAGACTTGATTAAACAATAAAACATAAATGAATAAACTCTCAACAGAAGAAACATAATTACCGCTGATTTATTCTTATTGTCATGTCGTGCTTTATCATTACGCTTGATTAGCGTCATGTGTTCCAGCGTGCAATTGTCCATACGCACTGCTCAAATTTGAGAAAAGCACTTTAGTAACAACCAGGCAAGAAAGTCAGCTAGCCTGTGGATGAGAACACTGATGTAAACAAAAGGACAGCTGAGAAATGACGCTCCCATTATAACCAGATCACAGACGTAACACCTAACCTACAAACCTGATTCCTGCACAGGTTCAGCCCACCTGCTGATCCGTGGCTCCAAACGCACATTTAACAGCATGCTGGACTGTAAGCATGAGAGAGCGTGGCCCACTTTCAACACACTTGGCGTCGTATAAACCCACAACTTTCCTCCCTCTATCTGATTAATTCAATTCCCCAGATTAGCACGCAGATATATTACAAAAGACACCCTGATTTGTGCCCCGTGGTGCCATGCTATGACTAGAACCGCCTTTATAAGGGGATGTTGAAATTCAGTGAGCTGTAACAGTGCAGTAAAGCAAGCAGCCGCATCGGCTCTTTGTCTAAAACCAGCGTTTGGACTGAGATTTATCACCATGTAGTATCAGCACCTCCATATTCCTCATGTTTGAACACGAATCCAGCTGCAGTGTACAGCATGCTCACATAATAACGTATATCGCTTCTATCTGTGTGTGTGTGTGTGTGCTGTAATCTACCACAGGGTCACAGAGCCAGGCATGGAAAGATCACTCTATCAGAGCTGCAGGCGCAGGTAATCTGCTCAAATGTGGCCTGAAATGAACTCGAATCTTTAAACACAAACGCACATACGCGCACAACCCTGGCTTTGAGCGGAGGAACCACAGCGAGGCTTACCGAAAACAGAGGCAGCTATCAGAACGCTGCACATGTTCCAATCCTGTGGCAGAGTGTGTGTATGTGTGTGTGTGTGTGTGTGTGTGTGCGCGTGTGTGTTTCTTCCCCTCACAGTCCTGTGAGATGGAGAGCTGATAAGCTTCATAACCATCAGCAGAATAACAAACCACTGAGAACAAAATGCCTGGTCTGGCTGAACTTCTTACAGTTTCCTTCAGTCAGCATGTACCAAGATTCCAGCAATCGAACAGAAATCACCAGTAGGGCAGGAAATACTTTGAAGAGTTTTATATTTAAGCAGTATCACATAAACAAGAGCGTTTGTTCTTAACATCAGCACAGATTCAGCCATAGGCGCAAGATCACAGGTAATCACTGCAGTTAATATTTAAACCATCAATGTGCTTTTATGCAACAGTTCAATAAACAAAAAGTTAATATTAAGTACTTAGATATCAGACACATTAATGGCAGTCTATTTTTGCACTGAAATAGCTTCAGATAAAGACACAGTAAGATTATGTTTGAGCCACACACAGTAGGTGTTATTCCGTTTTTTGAATAAATCAGTTGGGGAAATAATTCAATGACTCACTCAAAAGAAAATCACTTGATTTATTCCTGAATGAATCAGCATTTTTGAACAAATCAGCTGAATGAATGATTCAATGACTCACACTTAACCCTTAAATGCACACCTCGGGTCTTTAGCGACCCGGGACGTTATTCGCTACCCTCTCTCTCCTTCATTTTTTAAAGTTTGACATCAACTTTCTTAGTATTCCTCAATCTATTCATTATAAACAATATAACCAGAAAAAAATAACAAAATATAAAAGAATATCTGTTTTCTGATTAATTTTTTTGTAAAAAGTGTACAGCGTCGCTAAAGACCCGAGGTGTGTAATAGTGTAAGTATATTTTTGTGCCCAAAAATATGTAAATATCTGATGACTCAATACGTGCAATTCACCTTTATTCCTCGAGGTGGCACTGTTTGATGGACAAAAATGACATGATCTTTCACTCATAATTATCGCAGGCATACAACAAAAGAATATCATCAGTAAAGCCAGGTTTGAATGGCTTTACTGCAGAGCAATTACTGTACGGTATAAAATATAAATATCACTGTTATTTGATGGTGGATGTGGTGAATAAGCTGTCAGCGATCAAAATATTGACTTTGAAGTCACTGAAAATGATAGTTTTGAGAATATGAGCCAGATGTTGAATGTACTGTGCGCTCTGAGGATGACGTCAATGGTAAAATCATCTGCTCAAACTGAACCCTTCTAAGTTTCAAAAGGTAACGAAATTTGCTTTATTTTATTCTCCTGTAACTGTTCTTAAAATATCAAGAGTTTTTTTGCTATTGCAGAAGTAAGAGATCCATCCGTGCTGGATATATGGGTCTGGGTCGCTAAAGACCCGAATATGTAATAATGATTGGCGAAACATTCATGCATTTTAGGGCTAAAGAAAGTTTATGGATTCATTCCTCAATAAATCAGTGCTTTGAATGAATCAGTTGAGTTCATGATTCAACGACTCACTCATAAAGAGCCACTTGATTAATTACTGAATAAAACAGTGTTTTGAAAGAATTGGTTGAGTGAATGATTCAGTGTTTCACTCATAAAGACAGTCAGCTGATTAATTTCTGAATGACTGAGTGTTTTGAATAAATCAGTTCAGTGAATGATGCAAATGACTCACTCATAAAGACAGTGACTGTGTCCAAAATTACATACTCTATTTATAGCAGATACTTTACCTACTACACAGTATGGAAGTATGCATATTCGGATAGATCCAGTCACTTGATTCATTCATGAATATATCAGTATTCTGAACAAATTGTGTGACTCACTGACATAAAGAATTCCCTTGTTGCCACAGAAAAAATGTCACTGAAAAATTCCCCCACAACATACATCCTATTATCTTCCCCTCCTTATCTACCTCTTTCTCCATCTTCTTTAAAGTCAACATGACACGACATCTATATCTGAAATGAGGCATATTTGTGTGGAAAACAGGATATCAATCTAGACTGGATCCTGTAAAGTCAGCGTTTCTTATCAGAATAAGAGCTGAATGTGAGTTTTCAGTGGATTTTGGAGGCTTTTTAACATCAACGTGAAGACTCAAGTTCACCATCCAGAGGATCTCCTAGGTGACATCGACCAAAAAGGAATGTTGTTTTTGATATTGCAAGCTGCTGTTTTTGAATCATGTGCAATACGAGCAGGAATGTGCATTAAGAAAGCAAACAGCACTAGTTTTGATTATACGTTGATTTTAATCAGATCTTCCCGCTGCGTTACTGTTTAGGTAACAGGGTAACTTCATTAAACCAGTCAATATTTGCCAGAGCTAACAGTAATTATATGAGGAAACTTAAAGTTAAAAGAAAACTGCCATGAAAGGCTTTTTGCATGACCCGCCCTACCTGAGCTCTAGTTAGTCAGACCACCTGCTGAATTTACCTTCAACTCAATTCCTGTTTGTCATGTTCTCAGAATAGTAATTATATGAGCGCCAAAGCACAACACTTCAGAAACCGAGCATGAGAGAAACCAAAAATACTCTACAGGCCTACAGGCAGCGTTTCTTTGATTTCACTTCTGAATTCCTAATCACACAACGCATGAAATGAATGGGGATAGAATAACTGAAGCTGTAAATCTTCATGGTGTGATAGGACAATGCTATTTGAGAAAGAGCAAAAGAAAGAGAGTGTGTATTCTTACCTTCTAATACAGTGAGTTTGGCACTGGTGTTAATTTCTCCAACGCTGTTGGTAGCTGTGCACTCATAAATTGCCTCATCTCGATGTGTCCGTAACGGCTGGATCCGCAGCACAGAGCCTGAGCCGTCATCAAACTCTATTACCTGAAACACACACAGACATGCAAGTGATATTAGATATTTCCAGCATCAAACATCAAGTGTTGTTCTTCAGATATCCAGTCAGAGTGATTTGCATGCATAAATGCATGGCACACAGGACACGGATATGCACTCTCTTCCAAACATGTAAATTATAATAGTATATAACAGATAAAGAAACAGTTCAATCAAGAATGAAATAAGTAAAAAAGAATAAATACATAAAAATGTACTATTTACTATAGTATAACATGCTTGTATAATATAGTGCATAAAAAAAAAAAGTTGTATAAACTACTTTTATGGAGTTTTTTTCTTTTCTTTTGGAGCTTGACAGTATAAATTACCATCCACTTTTCTTGTGTGGACAAAAACATTCTGGCTAACATCTCATTTTGCGTTTCACAGAAGATGGTGTATCATGGGGGTTGATAAATGATGATAAAACTGTCATTTTTGGCAGCGCTATTTCTTGTTAACAAAATCATGACAGAAATAGCAATTACCCGGCAAAATGTCTTGAGTACCAGAAAGTGATAAAACCAGTTGGAAACAATTTCACTCACTCTGATATGACAGTGATGTTAAAGAGATCAGCTTCTGTACAGTCTAAATGCACTGCATTGGATGTGTGAAACACAGAGTTAAAGTAAGTGAGATGCCGGTGCTGTCAGAGCCCGTCTCGTTCACGCTCAATCAGCTCTGTTGACAGTGTGAGGAGGGTCGTCTCGGGGAGCCCTCATGCCTGGGTTGCCGTCAGCTTCTCTCTGTTTTTAGGTTGACTGCCAAATTGAGATCAACCTGCGCTCCCCTGCTGGAGCCCCGCACTGTCTATACTGATGTTGAAAACAAACGCAACATTTCCTGGAATGAAATACTTCAGTTTGAGCTTATGAGCTTTCACAACAGAATAACTTTAAAGGGGCTGTATTTCTGCCACAGTTTTCTAGCAATTTTTTTCACCTTTACATATTTGGTTAAGGTTTCTTATATCAAAAACATTCACAATGTGGTTTTTAATAATAATCTGTACCTTATAGATGGAAAATGTTATGACTAGCAAACCTTCACACTGCTGCTCATCAACACAGGCAAAATTGCTGAATAGGTGCTAAGGTGTAAACAAGCTGTTAATGTGCTAAAGTTAGCATCATAATTATGATTTCTGAGGCATTTTTGCAACTTAGTTTCAACAGTGAATTATTAATACTTCCAATAATTCACTGCACATGCCAGTGGTGCCAGACTCTATGGCTCTGTTTCAAAACATAGCGAGCTGCCTTGCATTGTACTGCTGTCTGCTAATGCACCATAACCTATTCTACATTGACAAAAACTAGCAAATAATTCTTCTCCATAGTCTTGCTTTAGCATGTTGCTAAGTTTAAAATATGATACTCTAATAAGCACACAACAGCACGGCAGCAACATAAATACTGGGAATAGTAATAGTAAACTTTGTAATTAAATTTAAGGAGTTATATCATTTCAGGTATTAATGCAATTTTAAGATAATTTAACTAATCAGTGTATTAATTACTAATCAGTTTATCTTGCTTTCTAATGTTGCTTACTATTTGGAACAGCTTTTGTGTCATGATTGTGCCTATGAAGTCTGATTTTTGGTTTTGAATAATAATAAAAATATTAATAACAGAAATACAAATTATAAGACAATGTTTAAAAACCCAAATTAATTATTTATCATAATCATAATAATTATATATGATATATAATTAATTAAAATGAATTATTATTATTATTATTTACAATAGTAATAATAACAATAATAATAATAAGTTGTTATTATTATTATTGTTATTATTATTATTATTACAGAAATAGAAATTATAATTAATCAGATTATTAATTATAAGATAATTATGAATTCTTATTTTGGCAGCTCACTAGATTTTGGAACAGAGTTATATAGAAAATTATCATAATTATAGTAATTATGTATTATTTATTATTAATTAAACTGAATTAACATTATTAGTATTATTTATAATATAATATACATATAATAATAATAATATTACTAATTATTATTATATTTCAGAAATTATTGATCATAATCATAATAATTATATATGATTTACAGTTAATTAAAATTAATAATTATTATTATTTCTAGCATAATAATAATAATAGTAAGTATAAAAAGAAAGAAAATTAGCCAGTGCAATAATTATTGATCATAATTATAATTATGTATTATTTTGGAATTAATTAAAATGAATTAATATGATTAGTATTTTTTATAATATAATTATACATATTATTACATTATTAATCAACATAATCAAAATAATAATTAATGAAATGATAATGAATGAATTATGAATATGATTATCATAAATAACATGCACATAATGACATGCAAATATGGATTTGCACTCTGTGAATGATTTAGTAAAAAGAACAGATTCATAAGAATCATTAATTTGTTAATCAGACTTCACTTATTGTGTATATTTTTGTTGTGAAGACATGATAATTAAACTTGTTTCGAATTTACTTAATTTATCCTTTTTTTGTATTGATTCGTATTGCATTTATTCGGACTATAAGTTCACAACTAAGCTAAAATAGAGTTCATTTTGCCATGTTGTTAAACTAGGACTACTGTGTCCGTGACCAAGACACTTATCGGGACGCTTATCAGGAACGTCAGGATGCTTCAGGTGGATTGTTCTTGTGATAACTGCACTGCAAACTGATGACATCTTTATAATGCAGTCCATGTTTTGAACGCCAGTCAACACCATTGCTCTGATTCAACCCCAGGCATCAACACAGCTCTGTATTCTGGCCCGAAACAGGCTCATCTGGACCTGATGCTACTGCTGATGAGTCTATTGTGGCCTCTGTTTGGCCCCAGACAGTCAGATGTGAGATTTTTGGAGGAGTGAGTAGAGGAGGTCTGACAGGTCACTCCGCTCTCCGGCCAATAGCAGAGAGCTCATCCCTCACTGTCCTGGCACTGATGCAGTCTTCGCCTCAGCTGGCACATTCAGCAGTAGTACAGTTGGCAATACAGGTGGCTCAGGTCTGTTGTGGTCACTTTAGGGTGACCGGATCTTGGACGGTCATCTGTTCTGCCGGTCTGACTAAACCTTTTTTGCACTGGCACATATACTGTATATCTGTTCCAAAATACATAAAATGTCTGTAATATCTGACAAATGTCACTGCAGTGCTGAGTAGATTACTTGCAAATTGTAGCCAGTTACTGACAGCAAATTACCTGAAGAAAGTTGTAGTTAGTAACGTATTCTATAGTATTACATGTCTTAGGTTATATAATCGGACTACTTTTCGATTACTTTTCGATTACTTCTAAGCTAATTTGTTTATCGCATTATTTTGATTAGGATAATCTTGTATCATATTTATATTAAAAAATAGTGCTGGGCAACGATTTATCACGATGATTACATTTTAATGTGTGAATAAGTATTTTAAAAGATAATGTATTTACAAGTACTCCTTTTTGGAATCTGATCATGTAATCTGGATTACACAAAATCAGTTCCTACCCAGCACTGACACAGACTTTCTCCACACTTTCTCTGCCAATGAGAAAATCAGTAATTGTGTGTGAGTTTTCAGGACAGGGTTTTAGAGTGGTTGAAGTAATGGGGACAGTCTAACTGAGTGGCTACGTTTGGCAGAATTTAATCTCTCTCGAACAGCCACTTTAATTTTCTAGTCCAAAAAGAAGTGCTGCGTTTCTGCTTTCGTCGTCAGCATTTTTAGGCCTTGTTGTCTAATTAAAAAATACATCTTCCTGGCATCTCAGTGACCACAGTTTTACCTGGAATCAGGCCTGCAGAGCTTTGCACACCACATATGTAATTCAAGCTCACTGCACTTTATATCTTGGTCAATTCAGCTATACAGATGTCAGAAGTGCTGTATGAACTCAACACTCAACCTGGTGCACTCCAGAACTCAGAGCAGGTCATGATAAAAGCTGAAAACCCCTCACATGATTTTAATCAAAGAGAGCTGCTGTATAATGTGGGATGCCTTGAAGCCATTGGTGAGGAGAAATGGTTGGATCTTTGTTGCATCTGATTTAATGTTGTGGTAAAAGAACAGCTGGCAGGAAGCAGGTCGATCTCCCATATGATGCTCAACTTCACATCTGATTAGAGCGCAGGAACAAGGAAAGCACATCTTATTATTTCAAACCCACCTCAAAGCGCTGCGAGCTGACTTTCTTGCCCTTCTTCATCCAGGTGATTCGTGGTTTGGGCTCCCCGACCGCCTGGCACACGAAGGACGCCACCCCTCCTGAAATCCCTGTCTGATCTTCAGGAGTCTTAATGAAACTCGGCATGCCTGCGAGAGAAAGAGAGATGTTAAGACACTATTAAAAATGCAGGAAGGAAAAACCACGGTTCTCTTTAATATATCACTTGTTTGCCGTAGATAGCAGTTAGATAAAATGGATAAAAAAAAATGGAGAGATACTTTTTTTCTCCTCAATAAAGGATCTCAATAAATTATAAAGAGACCAAATGAACTTTACTACGCACTCACTGTCTCACACATTTATTTATGTATTTATTTTAATTTTACAGAGTACTTCAAAGACCAAATTATAAACTTTACTATCCACTTCTATTTTTATTTTTCTTCTGTCTTATAATTATTTATATATCACTAAACAAGCCTGTGATTTTATTTTATTTTATTTTATTTTATTTTATTTTATTTTATTTTATTTTATTTTATTTTATTTTTTTCTTGAGCAGCAGAAACTGGAATATTAGATTGATTTCTTAAGGAACATGTGACCATGTAGACTGGAGAAATGGAACTAAAAATTCAGCTGTGATCACAGGAATGAATTACTTTTTAAGATATAGCAAAATTAAAGATTTTTAGTTTTTAATTGTAATAATATTTCACAGTATTGCAGCCTTGGTAAGCATAACTCATGAACTTTACTATTTTATTTTATTTTATTTTATTTTATTTTATTTTATTTTATTTTATTTTATTTTATTTTATTTTATTTTATTTATTTTTGAGCAGCAAACTGAACA
>JAHKKF010518515.1:0-14755 GCA_019740295.1 Labeo calbasu
AATTTTATGCTATATTGACCTACTTTATTACCCTCCACTATAATGAGCAGCAATAAACTACATTTTGGTATTTTATAATGCCTAGTCATACTTCTGTGAATATTTTGGTGAAAGTAACTCAAAAGTAACTTAAAAGTAGTGTAACGCATTACAATTCAGAGAAAGTAATATTGTAATGTAACTTATTACTTTTAAAAGACAGTAACTAGTAATATATAATGTATTACATTTTGGAAGTAACTTGCCCAACACTGGCAAAGATGCGTTCTGTGTGAATGGACCCTTACAGCGATACCACTGTTAAAGACGCCCTGTAGTAAAAAAAAAAAAAAGAAGTATTTTAAGTGATAGTTCATTCAAAAATTAAATTCTGTCATTAATTACTCATCTGTCACACCCCTGTGGACTGTTTCTTTGGTTTTTCCCTTTATGTGTCCTTATTTGGTCTTTCCTGTTCCGTTTCTGATTATGATGTCATTGTTTAATCTCTCACACCTGTCCTCATTTGATTAGCCTGGTTATTTAAGTTTGGTCCTGTTCCCCGTTTGCTTGTCAGTTCTTGTAAGTCATTTAACGTCTTTTGGTGTTGTTTGCGTGTGGATTCCCTGCTGTTCCTGTTCGTTCCTGTTCCTTAGTGTGGATTATATTAATAAAGTCTATATTCCTGATCTCCTCGTCCCTACTCCTCATTCCCGCACACGACGCATGTGACATCATCCTCATGTCGTTCCAAACCTGTAAGGTCTTTGTTCATCTTCTGAGCACAAACGAAGTTACTTTTGATGAAATTCGGTAGCTTTCAGACCCTACATAGACAGCAATACAACTACCACGTTCAAGGCCCAGAAAGATAGTAAGGATTTCATCAAAAATATCCTAATTTGTGTTCCGAAGATGAATGAAGGACTTACGGGTTTGGAGTGACATCAAGGTGAGTAATTAATGACAGAATTTTCATTTTTTGGTGAACTATTCCTTTAAATACTACATGGGAACTTTAAATGAAGTTTAAGAACTCCACTTCACTAAAAATAAATAATAATATAATAAAACGTAGCCATAAGTATGTTTTGTGTTATTAGATTTTGCTCAGTAATTGTCATTAAGTTTGTAATTTCACTAAATAATTGATTGATTTTGTTATACAGTAAATAATAGAGTGTGTTTTGGACTTTTGCTTGTCAATTAAAATAAGTAAGAAAAGAAAAATGTGTCCGTGCATATGCCTGGGGAGAAGCCATAAGTTCAATAAGCTGAATAATTAATAGAGATTATAGCTGTGTTTACTCATTATAGATAAGCTGACGTAACAAACAAAGAATATATTCAACTAAAGACTTACCTACTTTTGAGAGAAATAAAAAAGGCATTTGTTCGCATGTCTTTGCAAAGCATATTCGAAAATATTATATACTACACAATATGTGTGCACTCTGTTCTTTCACTCACTAGAAGAAGGGGTGTTTTTTAGCACAAGTATTTATTGTAGTAGCACTTACCCATGGTAAAATCTCTGTAATACATGGCCTCGAGCTTATTGCTTTATTTTTCTCTGATGGTGAAGAGTGGAAAGAGTGTTTGATTGATTTAGTCTGCTGAATGGATGTGTTTGCAGATGTAAACACGTCTGACCTCTGATAGAGTGTTTGTCTGCTCATTATTTTATTTTGAAAATTTGCCAAAGGCCTCTTGAGGCTTGTTTGTTGGGTCATTGCACAGTCTAGCTCAATGCTCCAGCACTAACATATCACAATGACCGCAATAACCATCGCTGCATTTTTTTTTCAAGTGCTGTCGAAAGCATTTTCTGTATAATTTGAGCCGCCAGGCCAGAGTATAAGGTTGAGAAACTCTCGCTTTGAATCATCACAATGGATTGCAAATTTGAATATTTTATGCTGATTGTAATTAGTTAATGACTATGCTGAAATCAAATTATATTTCTAAACAACTGAAGTAGTCCCCACTTGACCAGACTTTGTACAGTTTTAATTAATCTGTTGAATAGGCTCTATGCAGCAGTGATTTCTTTGCAGCCTGGCCTGAATGATTAACCATGATGAATTGCGCTGTGAACCCGTCTGCTCGTTTCAGCTCTTGTGAATGATGAGAGACAGTAAAAGTGGCAGCGACATTTAATTACACAGGGAAACATCACTGATGTCCATACTTCATCAAAACATCTCCAAAAACACATCACCTCCCCCTCTATTATGACTGCAAGTCACAAAACTAACAAATACTGAAGGTCATTGTCAAATAAAACATTTGGCTGACACAAAACTCTGATTTGCTGTTTCTCATTTCGAATCCGCGGTTTAACATATATTTGTCTGCGGTTGTTCCTCTTTATTAGAGCTCCATGTGACTGAATGTTGAAGAAAGGTTGTTTTTTGCTGTTTTGTAAAACCGCATTCCCCTGTGATTCTCATACATGAGAATGAACAATGCAGTCAATCATTTTTGGCACTGTTTTTGTGTATTCTTAAGGAAAATGCTAATGTAAGTGCTCTCTCCCCCCAAGGCTATCCTGCCGACATGCGAATGGCCCTATTAGACATTATTTTCTACCATTTTGCTGCTGGAAATGGAATGAAGTTGGTAAACAAACTTTTTTCTCCAACCTTCTTTAACAATCAGCTTCCCGGGCTTCTGACACAGTCATAAACTGTCAATTTAAAGGGATAGTTCAAGCATAAATGAAATTTCTTGCTGTATTTACTCAGCTTCATGTTGTGCCAATCTCGTATTCTGTTATTTTGCCGCATGAAACCCAAAAGGAGGGGAATAAAGAAGAATAAAATCCACATCTGTTGAGCTGTAGTCTGTGTAACTTTTAAATGCGTCATATTTCAAGTCTTCTGAGCTCTTATGATAACTTTTGTGCCATAGGTATTGTTTAACAGGAATGAAAACGAGACTGTGAGGGATAGAAGTACAATGTGTTCAGTGGACTGTACTGTTGAACAAACGGCCAATTGTACAGCTGAAGAAAATAAAGGCTCCATGAAAGCTGTGAGTTTCAAAAATAACGTGATCTAATACCTTCACAGACTATATAACCTTGGAAAAGACTGTAGTCTATCCCTCAAGGCCTCGTGTAAAAATCTGTAGCAAAACTTATATTGTCTACAAGATTCAGAGCTGCAAGATGCTTTATTTATTTTTTTTAAATCTCCATTGTTAACTTAAAATATTGTGTCTAAAATGGAAATTACACAGTATTAATATTTTATTAAACTAGCAACCGTGCAGTTGGTCGAAACCACAGCACTCTTGTTTGTGCGATATTGCATACCATATGGTTTTGGAATGAATAAATAATGTGTGAAGTACTTGTTATGATGAATGGATGTGTTTTATTTTGCTTCAAAAATCTGGCTACCCATTATAAAGCTTGGAAGCGCCAGGGCATTGTTTAATGTAACTCTGACTGCATTTGTCTGAAAGAAGAAAGTCATATACACCTAGGGTGACTTTACGAAAACAGCGAACGGTGAGCAACATGCATTTAAATGTGGTAAATATAGGAGGAATATGTCAGTGTCATTCATATGTGCCAAACTTCTGGTGGCGCTATAACTGAATATTCACATGTATATGTCTTCAAACCAGGACTTGGATCGAACATATGAAGTATGGCGCAGACTGAACATGGTATGTTTGAGTTAGTGTAAGACATGACATATCCTGTCGCCAACAGGTGGCACTATGATTATAACTGAATATTGGCCTTTAGATGTCTTCGGGTCAGGACTCTTATCGAATGTGTGAAGTTTGGGACAGATCGGATTTCCTTTTACATGGTGAAATATCGAAATTTGTCAGGGTGCCACGGACACACCCTTTAACGAAAACTCAAGATCTTCACAATTTAACATTGCAAAGGCCTTTAGAGTAGACTGACCATATATAATGTTGATATCATTAAATCTCTAGGAAGAGTTTGTTAGAACGTAAAACATGCCACTTTCTGTTGTCAGCAGGTGGCGCTATGATTATAACTGAATATGGGCATGTGTTCAGGACAGGACTCTTTTCAAACATCGACATATGAATTTTGGTGCAGATCGGACATTGTATCGGACATTGTATTTCTGTTTCATGGCAAAACATCAAAGTAAGGCCGTCACAGACACGCCCTTCAACAAAAGATTACATTGACCGAATTTGGTGTTGATCTGTTTAAATCTCTAGGAGGAGTTTGTTTAAATACAACGCCTGAAAATGGCAAAAACGCTACAAAACTGAGAAAATGTAAAATAACAGACTTCCTGTTGGGTTTTGGACTTCATACCGAGGGACTTTTTTGTAAGTATTGGTGTTTTACATGTGGCTACCAAATTTTGTACATGTACATGAAATGTAGCTTGAGGGGCACTTTGTTGACATTTTATAGGTGGCGCTATCGAGTCATTTTAACAGACATGTCTGAAACCCATATCAGATGTAAATTTTCATCACTTTTGGAATGTGTGCAAATTTTCATGCGTTTTTGAGCATGTTTAGGTCCTCTCAGCATCGGTGCTCGGGCCCTAATAATAATCTAAAGTAATAGAATCTATATTACACAACTTTAAAGGCGATTTTCTCAATATTTAGCTTTTTTTTGCACTCTCAGATTCCAGATTTTCAAATAGTTGTATCTCAACCAAATATTATCCTATCCTAACAAACCATACATTGATGGAAAGCTTATTTATTCAGCTTTCAGATAGCTTGTATTACAAATAATTTGGCCTTTATACATGAAAATGTATAGCTGCTAAATTTTAGGATCAGGGTCCCTTGCATGAGGATGATCATATTTTCAACTGAAAACCAAACACCGGCAGCCTTGTACTTCTTGCAGGTCTTTATATGCAGACACCAGCAGTTTTTGTAATAATAGCCTTCCTGTAAGGCAGGAAATGTAAATGCATCCATCACTCCACTTCATCTGTCAGGTGAATAAATGGACATTTTGCTTTTAGTTAACAAAAGTAAGCTGAATCACAAATACGTGACCCTGTCAGAGCGTTTTTTGTCTTTAGTTTTAATGGCTTTACAGTTCCTTTGTTGTCAATGGAACAAGCATATGTAAGTTCTGGAAGAACTATAGTGCAATTCACCATCGTGACATTTTTCAACAACATAATTATGAATGGTATCCAGTGCACTCCTTGGAGAAAGTGGCAGAATAAGTGCAGACGCGATGAAAAATCACAGTGTGGTTTGATCAAAGTTAGATGAGAGAGATAAATGAGGCAGCACTGAGCCCAGGCCTCTGAAAACTCCCCCAAGAAAATCTTGTCTTTTTGGCCTCTTTCCACAATGCTGAATGTGCAGCCATTCTACAGAAATCTATTGAACACACGTGAAAGTGAAGCTCAGCTGTCAAAGGTTTGCATCTCTAAATATATCTCTGCAGATTAATCTGGCACCGGGTTTCTTTCCTTCCTCTGCTTTCTGCACACTTGGCTGTGTGAAAGGTGTTTGAGTGAGTGGCTTATCAAGAGAAACAGGCGACTGTGGCCGGTATATTTCTGTCTCTACAGTGACAGGTCTGACTGAAAGAGAAAAAGAGCAGGGATTGGTGACCCTCACCTTTACCTTGCGCTGAATGAAATTGCTACTCGCGTTATTGCTTCGTAAGCATAACGCAAAAGTACCCATTGCTCTCAGGCATTCATTACGAGGCGAATGTTAGAAGTTTACACGCATACATATTTTTGTAGTCTAATGTTATTTGGTGCTGCAGGGAAACTATAAAATAGTTTTTTTCCCTCCTTCTTCTTCTGGGGTTTCCTGGTGTTTGCACAGTGAATTGGTTTTATGTTAAGCAGAGAAATCATTTGGTGGTTTAGCACTGCTTTACTTTGCTCTTTTTGCATGGTTTTATAGGGATACGATCTGCAAGCATGCTGTTACCATTACAGCTGTCTCCCTAAATTCACTTCACACTTTCACCGTGACCTATCTACATGTGACACAACACGCGATAAAAGGTACCTTTTCCATGTTATCTGATTTTTTGTCCTAACCTACTCTGCAATGTTGCGGCTGGAAGAACAACATACAAACTATGACAATGATTGTCTCAGGTACTGATTATGTGCTTTATTCATTATTAAAAGTGTATAATGTGAGTTCAGATATCATACTGTGTTACAACAACAGATAGTTTTCCACAGATCTTGAAAATAAAGTAAACATACAGTTGAGGTCAATAGTTTACATACACCTCACAGAATCTGCAAAATGTTAATTATTTTGCCAAAATAAGACGGATCGTACAAAATGCTTGTTAATTTTTAGTTAGTACTGACCTGAATAAGGTATTTCACATAAAAGATGTTTACATATAGACCACAAGAGAAAATAACAGCTGAATTTATTAAAAAAATATCCGATTGAAAGTGTATATACACTTGATTCTTAATACTGTGTTGTTAAATGAAGTATCCACAGCGTTTTTGTTTATTTGTTTGTTTTGCTTAGTGATAGTTGTTCATGAGTCCCTTGTTTGTCCTGAACAGTTAAACTGCCTGCTGTTCTGCAGAAAAATCCTTCAGGTCCCACAAATTCTTTGGTTTTTCAGTATTTTTGTGTATTTGAATCCTTTCCAACAATGACCACATGATTTTGAGAACCATTTTTTTGACACTGAGGACAACTGAGGGACTCATATGCAACTATTACAGAAGGTTCAAACGCTCACTTTTGAACTTCTGAGAAAAAAAAAAAAAGGATTAATACTTATGAATTAGATTATGAACATTTCGTTTGGAGTGCAGTGTGCTTCTGTGCCGAATGGCTGTGATATGTGAGTGAGTCTGTCATGTTGTGTTGTTTTCACAGCTGATATGGACAGACAGATTGCTTGTCGCTGGAATCTTGTTGCGTCGCATCTGGTTAGGACACGATGACATAAATAAATCAATAAATTCAAAGGCTTTAGTTTTCACCCCGTGAATCAAATAATAATAATAAAAATATGTAGATGGCCTGATAAAACACAACTAGAAAATCGTCTAGCATCAACACGAATTGCATTTGAGACCTTTTTGGAACAGATGTGTAATGAGTAGTGCCTACTTACCCTACCTAATTAATATTCATGAGTTTGAGGATAAAGTTTACAGATCTTCTTTCCTAAATAAATTAGAATTCACAACCCATTTTATGGAATGTCATGACATGGTTCATAAATAATAAATGCCTACATACATGCACTACTCACAAAAAGTTAGGGATATTCAACTTTCGGGTGAAATTTGTGGAAAACGTTAAAAGTTCATGCTACAGCGATATTATATCATTAAGTAGGGCATTTAAATAGAAACATGTAATGGTAATTTGTCATCTCAAACAATTTATTGAAACAAAAGCTAACAACAGTGGTGGGTATACCACAACAAAGTATGTCAATGTCTTAATAACTTGTCGTGCATTCTTGAGCATCAATTACAGCTTGAAAACAATGTCTTATGCTGTTCACAAGTCAACTTATTGTCTGTTGAGGCATGGCATCCCACTCCTCTTGAAGGGTTGCCCTCAGGCAAATAATTTTCTGGGGTGCTGGGTTATGACCTTCTACATGACAACTCAACTGATCCCATAGGTTTTCTATAGGATTGATGTCCAGAGAAAGTGCAGGCCACTCCATCTGAGGTACCCCAACCTCCAGCAGCCATTCCCTGATGATGCGACCTCATGGGATTAGGGCATTGCTGTCCATGAAGATGAAATCAGGCCTGTGTTGCTCCTGCAAAGGTACAATGACTGGATTATTGATGTTATTCAGGTAGTATTGGCTTGTCACAGTGCCTTTCACAAGGTGTAGGGCAGTTTTTTATTGAATAGACACACCTGCCCAGACTGTAATGGCCAGGGAGACCTGCATGGGCCAGTGTGCATTTGCGCTGGACGAGGAACCAGTGCTGTTCTCTAAGCAGAAATGATGGCCGCCAATGCTGTTGGAGATGTCAAGGTGAAGCTATGCATCAGTCACTGTTGTCACCAGATGAGTTTTTGGAGGTGGTGGTGTTACAGCCTGGGCAGTTGTGTCTAGTCAATACAGAACTGCCCTACACCTTGTGAATAGTACTGTGACAAGCCAATACTATCTGAATAACACCGTTAATCCAGCCATTGTGCCTCTGCATGAGCAACACAGACCTGATTTCATCTTCATGGACTATAATGTCCCAGCTCATCAAGGTCGTATCATCAGGGAACGGCTGCTGGAGGCTGGGGTACCTCAACTGTAGTGTCCTGCACTTTCTCCAGACCTGAATCCCATAGAAAACCTATGGGACCAGCTGAGACATCGTGTAAAGAGTCATAACTCTGCACCCCAGAACCTGAGGACAGCCCTTCAAGAAGAGTGGGATGCCATGCCTCAGCAGTCAATAAGTCGACTTGTGAACAGCATTAGCTTTAGTTTTAACAAATTGTTTGAGATGAAGAAATCACCATTGCATGTCATACTTTCATGATATATTATCACTGTAGCATGAACTTTTTACATTCTTCATAAATTTCACCCGAAAGTCAAACATCCCTAACTTTTTGTGAGTAGTGTGTAAACATATAACCATAGCAATATGTATACAAATATAAACATCAAAATAAACAAGGAAAAAAACAGAGCCTCCATAAAGTAATCTAAAAAGGGGCTCCAAGATTTTTATAAAAAGATCAAGTTTCATTCTGACTCAGAATTTAATCTTTGCAAGTTTGAGGGCAAAAAGTAGGGCAAAACCCTACTGATGACAGGTTGAAGGAGATGGAAGTTTCCAGTTAATTAGTGTAAGTCGTCTAGCAAACAATGTGCACTATTTTCCATCACTAAAGCTGTCAGTTTAAAATTTTCTGGAAACACAAATAAAGCTGTCAAAGGATTGGAGTCTATTACTGTGGTAAAAATTTCTGAAAAACATCATTTTCATCATTTTTTTTTTTTGGATTGCCTAAAATCAGTTACTACCCAGCAATGCCTAGGTACTCCCAAACGTCTTTAATGACTCTAAAGAGCGTAGTGAATTGTAGTATGATAAAAGGTCTGTTAAATACATTGCAACCAAACCATTTAGGCCTTGTAAATACGCAGGAATACTTTGTAATCAGATTTTAACTGGTAGCCAGTGTTTGCCAGAGATTGTAAAATATATATTTGTTGACCTTGTAAGAACTCTAGCAGCTAGCTAAAAAATTGTTTTTGCATGATATTTTTGTTTGTTTGAAATAACATGCACAAAGAAACTGTTGTCAATAAGACCAAGAACACTTAAAAGAGTAAATACATTTCAATTTCATACTTTCAACTTTAAAAGACGGCCATTCGCTGTAAAACTGCTTATCCTCTCTTAACTTTTCTGCAAGAATATTGCACCTCCCCGTCTTACAATTTCACATCCATAAATGATTTTTTTTATCCCGCCTTTGTTTCAGAAATGAATTATGGGCCAGACACACCTTCACACGGCTACAGAATCTGCACAAATGCACCGAGAGGAAAACTCGAACACTAATTCAGTCGGATGTGTCCTTTGTGGGAGCTGTGGTGAAAGTGTGACTTATTTATTCCCTCTGAAGATGATTTCTCCTCTTCCCTCTCCCTCCCTTTTTTGTGTTGTGAGTGAGGGATGAAGGTGCAGAGGGAAGGAGATTAAAACAGTTTTTTTACCGTCCCTGTGGAGGTATGGGAGGTGTGCTGAGAGGGCAGAGTTTTCACTGAATGCTGTCGCTGTTGCATTATTTATGGCCTTGTGCGCTCCCATTATCTGTGTGTGCACCCTTCGCTGCAGCCAACTGCCACCCAGAACACACCTTCATATGTGTGTGTGTACACATAGGAGGCGGACCAAGATAAATGCATGTGCCTGTTATGTGAACAAATGTGTTGTTGCGGATGTGCACATGCATGTTTGTTTTCTGTGATTAGGTTGTTTGTGAAGTCATCTGCAGACTGTAATTTCCTTGTTAGAACTTGTTTACTTCATACACTCTTGACTTTATCTTCTTCATTTTATACTTTATTTGCAACTCCTAAAATCTAATACAGCGCATTTCGTTTGCAGAGTCGAGAACCTATAATTCAATCTCAGTAGCTGTGAGGCCTGTACCTTAAAGGGATATTTCACCCAAAAATGAAATTCTGTCATCTTTTATTCTCCCTCGTGTCGTTTCAAACTTGCATGAGTTTCTTTCTTCTGTGGAACACAAAATAAGATATTTTAAAGAAGGCCAGTAGCCAAAACTTCTGCTTAGTATTGATTTCCATTGTAGACATAGTATCTTCTGTTTTGACATGAGAGTGAGTAAATTATGATATATTATAAATGTTTTCATTTTTGGATGAGCACTTTAAGACTGAAGCGCTGTAGCAGTGCATATATTTTGTTACAGAACATGTTCAAAAGTATTTTATTTTGTTCTTCACTTAGTTTAGTTTTCAAAGATAAATTAATTAACTTTTTTGACCACTATTCTTTTTTTCTCAAATTATAATTTCTCTTTTATTTTTCTCATCTTTCAAGTTGAATATGAAATAATCTTATTTGAACAAAACAATTAACATCTCGCATTTTAATGAACTTTAAAAGACATCAAAACACTACAAAGGGCTGAAATAAATTAAATATAACCCATATTTGGGTTGGAGACATCAGTAAGCTTAAATTTTTTTGAGATAAGCAGATGTTTTTCTTTTTTCTTCTTCTTTTTATGCATTCAGTTGCTCAGCTTCCCGTGTCCTTTGATATTTTATCTTTATTTATTTATACAGAAATTTATGTAATTCTGTAAGATGCTGTTTAAATGATAAATTCATATAGTGAATTGATAAACTCATGTTAGTAAGCCCATATTTCACTTTTAAAAATAAATCTTCTTCAGTTGTCTTTTGTAGTATTATCAAGACGTATTTTCACTATAGGGTTCTGGATTTGCTTCATGATTCTTTGGAGTTTAAAAAGTTATTAATGTTGGTTCTTCAGATCAGTTTGGTTTTGAAGTACTAGTACACAGATGCTTTTCTAGCAAACTAAATAATAAGAAGCTCTTTGTGAAAGCTTCTCAGATATGAGGCTGTAAAATCTGTTTTTCTCATCTATGAACCTTTATTTATCTGAGAGTATACTGGCAGTAAAAAATGAATCTAAACCATGTACTAAATGTTATTACCTTTGCAGGCCTATGTGAATATTGAGAGCACGGCTGCCAAAAAATACAAGCCTTTTACTCTGACAGCTAAAACCAGTAAAACATTCTTCAAATACTCGGGGGAGAGGAGCCACTGAGTCGCTTTAATGTTTTGGTCGCTTGCATTTTTAAACGCCATGCAAGAGTAAGGGTGTGGTCCGAAAAGAATCATCAGAGAAACTCATGGGTTTTCCCAGGTATCCCAGAGCACTGTCTGCTAGTGCTGTTCAGTCACAGTCAAAAATAAACATGCAGTCATCCAGCTAAAATACTTCAGCATTAGCATTAACTTTTCAAAGGCTTCTTCTTGGAAGATCCAGCTTTTCACGCTCTATGGTGCATTAGAGACTGCAGAACTGTTATATATAAAATACAATTTTTCATTTGACAACAACCTCTAAGTCTCCTTTTCTCCTTTTTACCCACCCCAGATTTTAACATTCCTAGGAGAGATCCATTATTACAGTTACAAAAAAGAACTGAGACAGCACAATTCTCCAGCACAATGTGACCAGTTTACCATTGAAATTCATTGAAAAATAAAGGTACGCTACTTTCAGGAATATACCACTATCATGATACCATGTTCAAATAACCATGTTATAAAAAACAATTTACTGTGTATACTATAAACTGTCTTTCTCTCATTAATTGCTCACCCTCATTTCATTCCAAACCTGTATGATCTTCGTTCATCTTCAGAAAACAAATTAAGATATTTTTGATGAAACCCTGCATAGACAACAATGCAATTGACAAGTTCAAGACCCAGAAAGGTAGTAAGGACATCATTAAAATAGTCCATGTGACGGTGGTTCAATCATAATATTATAAAGCTACAAAAATACTTTTGTGCACAAAGAAAACAAAAATAAAGAATTTATTCAACAGTTTCTTCTCTTCTGTGTCAGTCTTCGATGCACGTTCACAGGAGTACATGACGTTCTTCACTGAACCATAGATCCACAAAACCAATAACCTTTATTTTTAAAAGTCATCGGATGCTAAGTTCAGCTATAATGATAAAAATTCATGCAGCGGTTAATCTGTAAAAATAATATTCCCTTTTTCAAATTCTCAGATGCCTGTCGTTGTGGCATCACACCGACAGAGGCCGCTCCCACGATATTTGATTGACATGAGCGTCTTACCTCAGATCAGCTGTCACAGTCCGCCCTCTTTGTTTCGATGCCGGAGCAGGGATGTAAGTTAGACAAGAATATCTCAGATTGAGCAATTGAGGTGTTGTGTTGCTGGATGTAATAATGAACGTAGTGGTCGTCATTTACTACGGACATCTGAGCCGCTGAAAATGTAGTAGATTACATTTGCCTGTGAAGGGAATGCACCTCCCGATCTACATATATCCGTTTATGTTCGCGCGAATCATTCATGATCCAGTTCACTTAACAACAGAAGTGAGTATAAAGGTTTTTTTATGAATCTTTGCGATTGCCTTTCGTAATAAAGTGCTGGTTAGCAAGTTTAGCGGCTAAACGTGGCTAAAGTAAACAGGCTTGTCTTTCCACAGAGAGAAGAGAGGGGCGGGGCGAGCAGAGCTCATTTGCATTTAAAGCAGCCTCGACCAGAATGAGATGATTTTGCAGAGCTCATTTTGACAAGGTAAAAAGGGTGTTGTTTTACACAACCATTGAGAATTTTTAACCAATGTATATTATAGACTTTTCATTAAGACTCTGAAGAATCATATCAACTTGTGGAAAATGGGCATCCGATGACCCCTTTAAGAGTGTGGACTGGTGGTCTAGAGTTACATGCAAAAGTTTGGGAATCCCTTGCAGAATCTGTGAAAATGTGAATTATTTTAACAAAATAAGAGAGATCATACAAAATGCATGTCCTTATTTGTGTCCTGAATAAGATTTACATAAAATATGTTTACAACATCCACAAGACCAAAAAATAGCTGAAATTATTCAAATAACCCCCTTCAAAAGTTTGGGAACCCTTGGTTCTTAATACTGTGTGTGATTACTTGGATGATCTGAGTCCCTTGTTTGTTCAGTTAAACTGAACACTGTTCTTCAGAAAAATCTTTGAGGTCCTGCAGATTCTTCAGTTTTCTAGCATCTTTTGCATATCTGAACCCTTTCCAGCAGTGACTGTATGATTTTGAGATCCTTCTTGACTCAAACAACTGAGTGACTCAAACACAACTATTAAAAAAAGTTCAAACATTCACTGATGCTCCAGAAGGAAACACAGTGCATTAAGAGCCAGGGGGTGAAAACTTTTGAACAGGATGAAGATGTCCAAATTTTTCTTATTTTGCTTAAATATCATTTTATTCCATTTAGTACTGCCCTTCGCAAGCAACAGAAGAAACCTGTATGTTTCTGGAAGACAATTTAAGTACAATTTACCTTTATCTTCAAAATCCAAAAGTTTTCACCCCCGACTCTTAATGCATCGTGTTTCCTTCTGAATGTTTGAACCTTTTTTAATAGTTGTGTTTGAGTCTCTCAGTTGTCCTCAGTGTGAAAAGCTGGATCTCAAAATCATACAGGAACTGCTGGAAAGGATTCAAATATGCAAAAGATGAAGAAAAACTAAAGAATCTGCAGGACCTGGAGGATTTTGCTGAATAACAGCAGGCAGTTTAACTGTTCAGGACAAACAATGGACTCATGAACAACTATCACTAAACAAAAAAAAAACATCCAGGTTACCACACACAGTTTTGAGAACCAAGGGTTCCCAAACTTTTGAAAAGGGTTATTTTAATAATTTCAGCTATTTTTTGGGTCTTGTGGACTATTATGTAAACAACTTTTATGTAAAATATCTCACTCAGGACACTACTAAATAAAAAATAATATGTATTTTGTATAAAATCTCTTCTCTTCTTTTGTTAAAATCATTGACATTTTCAATGATTCTGCAAGGGGTTCCCAGACTTTAGCATTCAACTGTATTTAGCAAGCAGGCTACAGATGAAGCTTTTTTATGGGCAAGGTTCACATTGCTCTGCATGTATGGTGTAGGCCTACTACTTTGTAAGTTTCTCATAACTTTTAAAAAGCATATCTAAATTTAACTAGGAGCAATAAACGTAATTTACTTGGCTACATCAGATTCTTTGGGGACAGAGGCTGCTGTGCATCGGTTCTGAAAGGTGTTGTCATTGTGAGGAGTCACCAGGCGGCCCACAGGCTATGCTCAGAAATGAAGCCCTCTTGTCTCCCTGATGGTTTTTCAGCACATTCACAGATAATCCAGCTGCACCTGCCATTTATCAGCTCTGTCAGTGATGCGTGAGGGAGGGAAGTACTGGAGAGCAACTGCAGAATCAAGCTACAGAAGGACATGCATCTTGACATGTGAAGCCAAGAAGACACATTCTCATAAGGACACATCACACTACACTCTCAGAAAAAAAGGATGTAAACTGTCACTGGGGCAGTATCCTTTCAAAAGGTACTAATATGTACTTTTAAAGAACTACACTAACCAAAATTATAAACGCAACACTTTTGTTTTTGCTCCCATTTTTCATGAGCTGAACTCAAAGATCTAAGACTTTTTCTGTGTACACAAAAGGCCTATT
>JAHKKF010518516.1:0-12927 GCA_019740295.1 Labeo calbasu
ATAGGGCCCTATTGATGTAAAGGACATTTTTCATATACTGTGTATGGTAACAGCACAGCCATGAGCTATTGTTTTCTACACAGTTGCAAATAGTGCGATGGGAAGGGACATTCACGCTCTAGAGAGCATTTGATTGGACAGAAAATTGCATAGTACTTGATGAGTCATCAATATTTGGAGTCCATTTTCCTTAAAGAGACTGCAAATTTAAACTTTACAAATCAGCAAAACATTTAGAAGCACACTAGCAAAGACTGTCTCAAAACTACCGCACGTGGACTAAAAGCCACAAATCCACTTGGATTTTACAGTTTTTGTTTACGCGTGTCTTCCAAGTGTTTTTAAAGGGTAGTTTCCATGCTGGACTCGTGTGCATGTGACCTCATCAGAAAGACGGCCCAAATATTCTGCATGTGTCTGAAAGTGAGTAAACCCTTGAGAGCTGACCTACATTTACTCGTAGAAGCTAAAAACACACACAGGTTCTCACACACTATTCTAACAAGGTCAGCTTGGTCCTAATTAGCTCAATTTCAAAGGTTTGAGTACTCCTTAGTGTAAATGATGGGAGACACACACACACACACACACTAAGCAGTGTGTAAGTTATCATTGGTATGAAAAGCACATGACTAATACACAAAAAAAGTCATTTTTTTAGGGCTTATGTGCAATCAGGTCTAAACATCTGAGACCAACTTTCTGTTTTACCCATATAAACCTGAAAGTAAAAGAAATATTGAAATTAAATAAATAAAAAAATGAAATGGAAATTTATAAGTTAAGGAATCTCAGCAGATTTGTGCCATTGAACTCATTTCTACAAAAGGTCAAGATGTTCTTGTTTCCGTTGTAGCACAAGACGTTCTTTGGATCATTCTCAAATCATGCTGGAGAAGGATCACAAATATAAAAAGTGGACAAATCACATACTTAAAAATTTTATTTTCTGCTGATAACATATTTTTGTAACTAAAAAAGTAGCATTAAATTAGAAACTCATGGAAAATAGAAGCGGTTTTAGATTTAGGATAAATTAGTTTTTACACAGAAAACCACAAACACATTTAACATTTTCTACATTGTTTATCTGAAACTCTGAATTATGTTTTCAAACTTCAAAGACTGTCAAAACTAGAGCAGAGAGTCGAGATAACCTACAGTGTAATCTGTCCCAACGACAGCAATAAAACACTGCGTCAGTGAGAGAGATATAGACTCTATATACAGCAATTCACTCACGGTAGATTTGAATTCATTTCACCCTGGTGAGATTACAGGAGTCCCTGACCTGTGTATGAAAGAGAGACAGAACAAACGACCACTGATCCTCTTAACCCGGACAGACAGACAGACAGACAGACAGGAGAGATCGAGTTAACCTAAGCCTTTAATGGAGATAGGAGAACATAAACCGATTCAAACAATCCTTCTGTGTGTCACCTGAGCATAAGCACACGCTTCTCTGGACTCACTCGGTTGACTTTATTCAGCTCATTAGGTGCAGATGTGTGCGAGCGTGTTGACTTTCAGCAAACTGCAGTTAAAGACTAACACATGCTGAAAACATTTGAGTCAACATGCACATGCAACTCCTTCCCTTGTAAAAACAACTGACCTACATTTTCCTACTTTCTCACTGAATCACTCTTTCTCTCTCACACACACACACAAACATAAAAATGCTGATTAGAAACAAGAACTTAGTTGCCCCTGCTACAGAAACATCTTATGTAGCACAATGTTAATCTTTATGATTAAACCATAATAAATGCCCTACAAATGCACCTATGCATACAGTGACAAGTATTTGTGACACACTTGATGCTTTAATATCACTGCATTAGATGAAAAAATATCAAACAAAGTGGCATTCATTTTAAAGACAGCAGAAGCATGCTTATAATCTGTGGCTATGTCAGTAATGAAGACCGGAAAATTCACCTTTTAAAATTACTTTTTAAAATACAGCTGCAAGCAGCGATTACGATTTAAGGCGTTTAAGCACATATAAAAACATTACATATTATTTAGCAAGCCTGTAACCGCCTAAATCAGATTTTAAAAAGCATTTTTGGCAAATACAGGTAATTTACCATAGAAATATAATGTTTTTTATGGTTAATGACTGTTATAGTGCCAGCTGTGGTCCGATCTCCTTAAAACTTTGCATGCTTGTTTAGAATCACGGGTCACATGTGCTTACCAGTTTTCCTCAAGTTTTGAGTTTTCGTTTAGTCTTTATAGGCTTTTGGGTATATTTGGACAGGCCCCTTTTCTAAACAACGTCGTTATAGCTTCCCAAAGGGTACATTTCAACATGTTTTGGTAATTATTGACCTAGAGAGTCCAGAGAATTTCACTGCAGTGTTTTTCCCCAGATTGAGCGAAAAACCTGGGACTAGTTTGCAGAAGTAGTTTTTTTACATTTTCTCAATCATTTAACAAATGATTTGACTGACAGCAGTGGTTCTAGAGGCAAAGTAGAATGAGGAGGTGAGTCAAACAGGCTCACCAAGTTTCGTTCCGACTGACCTCTGAATTAACCTTGTGTAATAGGTGCTGAAAGTTCATCGGCCTATGGTGGCCATGTTTGTTGAGATACGTAAATGTGCTTAGAGGACAAAAGCAGTGTGTACTGTTTCTCATGTCGATAGCAAAAACGTTTGCGTAGTTATGGCCATTTTTACATTGTTTCCCCTCTTATAGTGCCACCAAGAGGCCGAGCTCCATGACTTTATTCATGTGACCTCAGATTCAGCTTTTACTTATACGTTGTGAGTTTGGCAAAGACATCTCATTCTGTTTAAAATGTAGTAATTTTAGCACAAGCAGCCCTGCCGCTTTTGAACGTTTTGGTGCCCCTTTGCAAAAGAGCCGAAAAACCTACAACTAGTTAGCAAAAGTAGGTTTGTCAAAAATGCAAAATACCCGAAAATGTCAAATCTGAGTGCGTGAGCCAAGGATTCCAACGACATAGGACATTTGAGCCTGTGACGAACAGTTTAGGAGTTATAAGTGATTTTGTACTTTTGATCGCTGTAGCACCCCCATCAGGCCAATTAGGGCGAGACTTGGTGACGGTGTAAGTTCTACCATTCCTCCAAGTTTTAAGTCTCTGTGACTTATGGTTTGGTCTGTCTGATCAGTTTTATGTGGAGATTGCTGATCCTTGGCCGTTCTAACAATTACAATAGGGTTTCAGCGCTTGAACCCCTAAATATATTAAATTAGGGCTGGGTAAAAAAAAAAAAAAAATTCTGGATTTTAATCGATTCTCATTTTTACAAGACAATATTGATTCTTAAATCCCAAGAATTGATGAGTCTTGCCTGTTTTCAGTTAATGAACGGAACATTGTAGCAGACCTCCACTTCAATAAATCCCAATAAGCTTTGCGAATTATAGTTACTTTTGATATGAAACAAAGTTGCAGATTTGAAATTCTGTCCATTTTATTACAGCATTTAAACAATAACTGTTGTTTTGCCATCGTTTAATATGGAGTGACAGATCGCACCTCAGTTCAAAAGAAGGGAGAGCATGAAGCGTATGTGAACTGATCATCTCCTTCACTTTAATACCAGTTTCAGCACAAAATAAACATGAATAAACATCCAAAGCCATGTTAAAACAAAGAGTACAACCGAAATCCGTATCCTGTCTAACGTAAATACTCAATTAGTGTTTCAACTGGGTAAAGACGTCAATATAACAGCTTGTCAACAGTGTCACATAACGTCACATTTACCTCAGAAAAAAACATATTCGGTGACCATTCGTTAGTCAGCTAGAAAAATTATTTCTAGAGAGGAACATTTTGCTAAATATATGCACCATATAACATTCATTATAATTTTTACTGTTCTTCAATTTTGTATTAGTTTGAATGAATTTTTCTTTATAAAGTGTAATTTAAGCGTTTGTATATTAATCAGTTAATTTTAACCTTTAATATTATAGCAATGTATATTTTACATCCTTAGTTGAGTGATTCTGTTTTTCCATGAGAAGATCTGTCATGTACTGTACCTGATATTTGATCAAATAAATGCAGTCTTGGTGAGCGTAAGAGACTTCTTAATACTGTTTTTTCAACTGGTAGTGTACTGGTTTTCAAACTTAAGGTGAAGGTTTAGTGGATGAACCAGTTGGAAAAAGTCATTTAAATAACTTGTTAATTGTGAGAAAAGGTCTACGTGAGGACAGTCAGAAACAGGGCAAACGTGACACAACAGTTAAAGACATGAGATCAATCTCACTAAGTGCCTAGTCAGTTGCTGCATAACTAGTTAACCATCGAGACCCAACCCTCTTGCATATGACTTCTAGTCCTACAGACAAAAATTCCCACGCTTTACAGGACAGAATAATAAAATACCAGATCTGAAATGCAGAACAGAAAACAGTGCAGCTGACTGAAAATTGTGAACTGATATTCTCTATTCGAGCATATATATTTACACAGCCGTGCATTGTTTTCATATCCAGTGTTTGATTGAACACCGTGTTATGTTTTGCCGTTGCACGACAAACAGACACACCTGCAATGATCAGGAATGGAGAATTCACCGTGGCCACAGCTTTATTTAAACACAATCCCGATGTGCACCACTGCCGTGTGGCCAAGCACATGTGACCAGGATGTTCATTCGTGCTAGTTTTGCATTCTTGATGACCATAATTCAAAGCCCTACTGCTGCTGGCTCACACCGGGGCTTCTGGGAAAGAGCAGGTCATGGTCCACAAACCAGCTATTTTCGTCTTTGGACTGCCAGAATCCCCGGGGTGTAAGGCATCTGTTCTTTAGGGTGTGCTCAGATGCCGGTTTTGCTCTGGAATCTGGACCTCATGGTGATGTTGATTAACAGTCTTTACAAAGAGCTGCACTGCTAATAGACATTGATCAACAGGGTTTAAAATAAATCCTTCTAAATAACTTCAGCACAAAAATATCAATGCAAACAAAGGTAACTTGGTTTAGGAAGGAGGATCTAGGTCACTTCAAAGATAACAGTTCGCCCAGAACTGTCAGTTCTGTCATCACTGACTCACCCTCATGTTGTTCAAAACCTGCATGTTTCTTCAGAACATTTTTGACCAAATGCAAATTATTAACAAATGTAGACACCAGCTCTGCTAAAAAACATCAAAACACCACATTGTAGGCTGTTTTTGCGAACCTGGTGAACTGGGTTTATAGTTTCTGTGTGGTGTTTTATATGATGCAGGTGTAAAATGAGACATCAGCAAACACTCATTACAAAGTCGGAGGAATTTTATAGTCTGAACAACTGGCTATTGACTTTAGGAGGTGTGTGTGTGTGTGCGCGCGCTTATGTCACAGTCCTTAACAAACCTTCAGACTTGACCAGACTGGAATCTAGAGGAATGAGAACCGAACACAAAGAGAGCAAAACACACACACACGCACACACACACACCCTTACACACACACTCATCCACACACACACACCTACCCCCCATCCTACTGTAAGTGCTGAGTAAGCAGTTAGGTGTGCACTTGTGTGTGTGTGTGTGCGCCACTTCATTTCCTGCCATATGCACAGAGAAATTCTAAATTGTTATATTAAACGTATAGGAATTATATATATACTGTAAAAACAGTAATATTATGAAATATTATTATAATTTAAAATAACCACATTAAGTAAGTCATGGCAAAGCTGAATTTTCAATGTCACATGATCCTTCAGAAATCATTCTAATATGCTGATTTGATGCTTAAGAAACATTTTTGCACTATTATCAATTTTGAAAAATGTGCCGCTTAATATTTTTGTGGAAACCTTGATAGATGTTTTTAAGCTCCCCTGATGAATAGAAAGCTCAAAAGAACAGCATTTGTTTGAAACAAATCTTTTATAACATTATAAGTGTCCTTACTGTTAATTTTGATCGATTTAAAGTGTTCTTATTTAATAAATTGTCAATGAATTTAAAATATGGATATTTTTCTTACAAAAACGCATTGATTCGCTTCAGAAGGCCTTCATAAACCCCTCTGGAGCCGTGTGGAGCACTTTTTATGATGGATTTATGCACTTTTATTGGACTTTATCTATTCAGCTTTATCTTAAACCCTTAAACCCACTGCCATTATAAAGCTTAGAAGAGCCAGGACATTTTTTTTTACTCCGATTGCATTTGTCTGAAAGAAGAAAGTCATATACACCTAGGATGGTTTGAGGGTGAGTAAATCCTGGGGTAATTTTCATTATTGGGTGAACTATCCCTTTAATTAATTTATGTAAAAATCATAAAGTAAATTTATTTTTCACACACATTGACAAGCACTATTCTAAATATCCAGTTAAAGGTGCTCCTGAGGGAGCACAGCAAATTAGTCGCCTAGGTTAACCTACAAAAATGGACATCATGACTGAACAGCACCATAATATGCACTGATGTACAGACCATGTGCTATAAAAGAGCTGCACCGTCATTGTTCCATTAAAGAGATTTCAAGTAAAAGCATCTGCTATCCCTCTGAATCAAGAACGTACACAAAACACACAACAAAACGCTCCAAGACAAAACAGCACTTTACCATATAAACAATACGGCTATTTACCCTGCTCCTGTCAGTGTGTGTGTAAGAATGGCTGTGGGTGCGTTTTAAGACAAAGCCATGACTGTTTCTTCCCTCTGGGTGAGAACGCAGCACACACTCCACCAACACACACAAATATGACAGCCTAGCACAGCCTGTTCAATCAGAGAGAGAGAGATTTCTATTGTTTTAGTGAAAATGATGCCCACTTGAGAAGATACAAAGGACCATAAGCGGGTCATGCACACAGTCAGCAGCAACGCGTCACGAATAAGGTTGTATTTTAAAGGATTACATCACTTCCAAAATAAAAATATGATAATTCATAATTTACTCGCCCCCATGTCATCCAAGATGTTCATGTCTTTCTTTCTTCAGTCACAAAGAATGTTTTTTTGAGGAAAACATTTCAGGAATTTTCTCCATATAGTGGACTTCTATGGGAGCCAACAGGTTGAAGGTGCAAACTGTAGTTTCAATACACCTTCAAAGGGCTCTACGAGATCCCAGCCGAGGAATAAAGGTCTTATCTAGCAAAACGATCTGCCATTTTCTAAAAATTAAAAATAAAAATGTTCATACTTTTAAACCACAAGTGCTCGTCTTGCACTAGCTCTGCAATGCACGTCTACGACATCACGCTTTACGTAAACACTAGGGATGGGCGATATGGGCTTAAAAATTTATCACGATAATTTCTGGTATGTATTGCGATAACGATATCAATGAGGATAATTCAGGGAAATCGCGTTTCTTTAGAGAAAATTATTATCTTTCCTATTTTTACCCAAAATAGGGTGTTGTGAGTATTACTGAGTACACTGTTTAATTCACTGGAATGTGAATTAAATTGTTTGTACTTTCTGTACTGGAAGCTCCTAAAATTCAGACGAATTTCTTGTGTGTGAAAAACACTTGGCAATAAAGCTCTTTCTGATTCGGAAGCCGGAGGGCGCCCTTGCGCAGAAACTCCACATATGCTTTATAGCAGAAGTAGTAGCACTGACGACGCTTCAGGAATCTCTAATCCAGTTATTGCTGTAGCTGAATAAAATGCAGATAGAGGAATTTTAACTGAGGAAACATGAAGACAATAAGCATACGATTGCTACAATATTTGTCTGTGTTCCTCAAGCAATTTGGGGTATTTTTATAAGGATAAAGTATATTTATAATGCAATGCTAATAGACATAGTCTTTATAATACTATAAAATAGTATGATTTCAGCCTTATTGTGTGATATGAAACCATGGCTGATCACAAAAGCTTATTTCAAACACTCTACTATGTTATAAAGTTCATTTGGGGAAAAAAGCATGCCAGTAAATTATATCTTTGTTGGACAACAGGTTTGGACAACATGAAGTCAAGCTAGTGCAAGATGACCATTTGTGGTTAAAAAATGTAATTTTATTTATTATTTTTTTTTTAGAAAATGACAGATCATTTTGCTAGATAAGACCCTTGTTCCTCAGCTGGGATTGGTGTAGAGCCGTCTGAAGCTGCATTAAAACTGAAATTTGGACCTTTAACCCATTGGCTCCCATTGACGTCCACTATGGAGAAAAATCCGGAAATGTTTTTTCTCAAAAACCTTAATTTCTGTTCGACTAAAGAAAGAGAGATA
The DNA here is from genome assembly GCA_019740295.1 of Labeo calbasu. Lineage (NCBI taxonomy): Eukaryota > Metazoa > Chordata > Actinopteri > Cypriniformes > Cyprinidae > Labeo > Labeo calbasu. The sequence goes on from JAHKKF010518516.1 coordinate 8,203, forward strand.
TATATATATATCTTGGATGACATGCAGAATCAGGAAAATTTTTATTCTGGAAGTGAACTAATCCTTTAAGCTCCTGCTGATGAATGTATTTTTACTCTGAGGATATACAGAATATCAGTTATCAGCCAATATAAGATATTTTTTATTTAATTAGATATTACTGGATATTTAATATCACTCATTCTCCCTATTTTTACTATTAGATTACCTATTTAGCATGTAACACACACTTAAAGTTAATATTTAAAAACATTAATAATTTAATAATGCTGTGAAACGTAATCTATAGCAAATCTCAAAATGAGTATCCATGTTTCATGCTGTGCATTAAATTCACTTGTAGTATTTAAAATAACTGATCTTAGTTTGTAATGCTTTCATTTATTTAGACAAAAGTATTGTAAAATCTGCCGCTGACATCAACTATAATTATATTTAAAAATAAATACGTTTTCTGGTGTTTAGGACTAATAATATCTTTCCTATTCCCTCAGTATTACCTCAACGTGACTGGACAGGCCACGCTCGACACTGAATAGGCGTTGTTGATGTGTAAATGTGGTCGGCCATGTGTTAATAAGTTTAGATATCTGATGTCACAATCAACCTATTTTGGCAGCACTGTTTTAGTAGATGGTCATTTTAGACTTTCCGGAGTAGGCTGAGTTAAACTGCAAGTTTTCAAAGTACAGTTTCACTTTTCATTCAAGTTTTAATCATTTTGCTATGTGGTTTTATTCTGGCTTTATTTTTTATTATTTCTATATTGCTTTAACTTTTATTTCAGCTTTACCTCCAGCCATTTTAGCACTGTAACTTCACCTAATATTCACATTTCAGCTAGTATTTGTGACCCTCGACCACAAAACCAGTCTTAAGGGTCCATTTTTTTAACATAATGATTTATACATTATCTGAAAGCTAAATAAATAAGCTTTCCATTGTTAGGATACGACAACTTTTTGAAAATCTGGAATCTGAAGGTGCAAAAAAACAAAATATTGAGGAAAATTGACAATTTTCATTTGTCCAAATGAAGTTCTTAGCAATGCATATTACTAATCAAAAATTAAGTTTTGATATATTTACAGTAGAAAATTTACAAAATCTCTTTACAGAACATGATCTTTACTTAATATCCTAATGATTTTTGGCATAAAAGAAAAATTGATCATTTTGACCCATAGAGTGCATTTTTGGCTATTGCTGCAAATAAACCCCTGCTACTTAAGACTGGTTTTGTGGTCCAGGGTCACATTTTAGCTTTATTTTAATTAGTGAAAATGATTTTTAATAGTTTTAGTTTCAGTTAACAATAACAATGTTTTCATATTCTAGTCATAGCACAAATAATCATGTTACACAAACATTTCACAGATTTAAAACTCCACATGCTGGACTGAAAAGTGAATGACTAATGCGGCAGAAGTGGATCAGCTTTTCTGCTTTAGCTACTTTATTCATATTTGACATTTCTGTGTCTTGTAGTGTTCAGTTACCTTCTGTTTTCTTACACTCCGATAGTCTCTGACTGACTTCAGCGGGATTCAACCAGTCTGAATGTGTCAGCTCTGACAGCTTAATTGAACGGGTGGATTATGGCAGCTACAGTGAGCCAATATTAAGCCCTTTAAATCTATCAAATCTGCCATAACACACAACAATCACACAGGCTTCAGACTCAATGTGTGGTGACCTATTTCACAGTGTGTAAATCTCAAAGATGATGATTCTTGTCATTCAGCACAAATTCATTCATCCTCATATTCACGGACACAATCAAACATCAAAGGAGATCAACAGCTTGGAACTGCATTCAAAACAGCTGCTTGCAGATCTGCTTTTCAGCCCAACACAAACACTTCAATAATTACTTGAACCTGACAACTGACCCATAATCAGAGGTCACAAATTTAAATGTGGCTGTAGGATGCAAAGTATCGCACACACATATATACGCGCACTTAACAACCAAAAGACACTTAATACCTAGGTAAACACAAGAGATGAAGCATGACAAACACACGTCACACACACTGACAAAGTGGCTGATGCAAGTTTCATAAAAAAATAAATAAACAGATACGAATTCACACATCATATAGTGTGTATGTGTGTTTTAATTGCATTTTAAATACAGCAAACAAACCAAAGAATCACTGTTGCTTTAGTATTATTTATATACTGTTTAAAAACATTTTAAATGAGCTTTTAACATTATTTTCAGTTAGTTTTCCAGGCAACATTTCTCATTTTAATTTAAGTTTTTTTTTTTTTACGTTTAAGCTTTTCATTTAGAGCCCTATGATTTTTGCTATGCAGAAAATGCAGACAAGAAATCCTGTCATCAAAATGGAATTTACTGTATAATAAAATAAAAAAACAATAATAAAAGCATTATTAAAACATTATTTTTTAAAAGGAATATTTACCAGAATTTATTCACCAAAAAAATGTAAATATACAACACAGTATTTCTGAAAAAAAAGAAAAAATAAATAATAATAATAGTAAATTAATTTTAGAGATTTTTTTTAGAGATTTTTTAAAAATATTAAATTTAATGAAACCATTAAAATGAAATGCAAAAAATTAATGGAAAACACCGAATTTGGTCAAAAATAAAACTGAATTTGAAAAAAAATAAAATAAAAAGTATTTAATAGGGCCTTATAAGTGTACATTTTGTTAAATTTTTAATCAATTGAGTAAGTTTCATGATTTTAATTAATTATACATGCTTTTTGATATTTTTTTTAATTTAACCATTAAAACTGAGTCTAGAAAAGCTAAAAACAGAAAAAACTGAATTTGGGAAAAAATAAAACTGATTTCATTTAATTTTATATTAGTTTAATTTTAATTAACAAAACCTATTTTTACAGTTTTAGTTAACAATAACAACACTGCAAAGAATTAAATATTCACCAGAAAACTTGAAAAACATCTCTGAGTGCTGCTAATTTAACATATTTGCAATTCACTAACAACCAAAAACAAGAAAACCAGTCCAGCAACAGGGACCCGTCATGTCAGGCCTAGCCAATCAGACAGCATCTCCAAATGAGGCCACACCCACTGCAATGGTAGCCTAAAGGGAAAATCCTACAGAAAAGCTCAGAAGACCAGCTGCTGTAGCTTATTAATTAGCTCATTAAAAACTAAAGCTAATGTCATTTTTATGACAGAGATGTACGAGTATGTCTCACTGTGATAAGATGAGTTGTTTCTCTCAGATTCTGCTCTCAGCTTCAATTATGTGCACAGAACAGACCTTTAAATTAACACATAATTAACTGCAGGAATTCTACGGTCAAATGTCGTGCTCCTCACACACATAGAGCAAGCAGACAAAGGGCCTGAGGGAAAATGTGTCTGTGGTACAGTTGTGAATCTTTTATTATGATCAAGAATTCATAAGGCACATCTCTTTCTCTTTATTCCCCATCCATCTCAGCATTTGCTCTAATTCAGGTTGTTTTAAAGGAACAGTTCACATTCTTTCATTTCAAACCCTCATGTTGTTCAAAACCTGAATTACTTTGTTTCGGTCTAACACAAAAGGTGAATTTGTGAAGAATATTCATCATGTGGCTTTCTATTGTGTCGCCTGTATTATTAAGGTGGTAAATTTTAATGTTAAAAGCAGATGTTGGTAGTTCATGTAGATTTTTATATATAACTTAAAGGGATAGTTCACCCAAAAATGAAAATTCTGTCATGAATTACTCATGTCGTTCCAAACCCGTAAGACCTTTGTTCATCTTCAAAACACAAATTAAGATATTTTTTATTTTTGGCCCTGTCTATGGAGGGTCAGAAAGCTCTCGGATTTCATCAAAAATATCTTAATTTGTGTTCTGAAGATAAACGTAGGTCTTACAGGTTTGGAACGACATCAGGATGACAGAATTTTCATTTTTGGATGAACTATCCCTTTAATGAAAGAAACAAAGAAAATACACTGTAATACCAAAACATCTTTACTGTACATTAAATAGGATTTTTTTTTTTAAAGTAAGGCTGGTAAGCACCATAAAAGCAATCCACAGAGCTCACGTGCTATAGAGTTGAGGCCAAACGTTTACATACTCCTTGCAGAATCTGCTAAAATACAATATATACATATGCATATCTCTTTATTTATACAGCTGTATATAGACTAAATAATGCACAAATCTGTACATAAATCTTCTGTTCCAGATTCATACATATTATTATTTATTGTTAAGTCATACTTATTTAATGTTTTCTGTTAATACACGATGCATGAAGCATCAGTGAGCATTTGAACCTTCTGTAATAGTTGCATATGAGTCCCTCAGTTGTCCTCAGTGTGAAAAGATGGATCTTAAAATCATACAGTCAATGTTGGAAAGGGTTCAAATACAACAAAAAAGCTGAAAAACCTAATATGTGGGACCTAAAGGATTTTTCTGAAGGAAAACAGGCAGTTTAACTGTCCAGGACAAACAAGAGACTCATTAACAACTATCACTCAACAAAAAAACACAGCTGTGGATCATTCAGGTAACAACACGGTATTAAGAATCAAGTGTATGTGTATGTAAACGTTTGAACAGGGTCATTTTTATAAATTCAACAATTTTTTCTTGTGGACTACATGTAAACATTTTCATGTGCAATATCTTATTCAGCTCAGTATTAAATAAAAATAACATGCATTTTTTTTGTATAATCCCTATATTTTGGTTAAAAAAAAAA
>JAHKKF010518517.1:7763-18908 GCA_019740295.1 Labeo calbasu
ACAGATTAATTAAAAACCACTGCATGGATTTTTATCATTATATGGTAGATTTGTACATACACTGCCAACACACATTAATGTTCAAACAACATGTAAAAAAAAAATTAATTCTGTCAAAAATGTATTTACTCACCCTCATGTTGTTTCAAACCTTTCTTTGGTTGAACATGAAAGTATTTTGAAGACTGCTGGTAACAAAGCTGTTTTGATTACCATGACTTTCATTATATGAAGCAAAAATGAGATGTTTCTCAAATTATCTTCTTTTATGTTCCATAATGTTAAGCCGTTGCAGTCTAAATGTTTATGTGTAATAAATTTTATGTTGAATTAAATAAAATATTTATTTCTAAAGCTGCAATTTGTAATGTCTACTTGATACTTTCTCAACAAAAAAATAGCTTTTTTGGGTATTTTCACAATCATATTTATTTTGCGATTAATTAGATTAATTAATTGACACATTATGTAATTAGAATAAAAATTTTAATTGACTGACAGCCCTACTTAAAACACATTTAGCCAGTTCATTTTTTGGGGTAATTTTTCCAAAACAACAAATGTCTAAAGTAGTTTTGGGCAATGATTAATCCAAAATAAAAGTTTTTGTTTATCATTACATGTGTGTACTATGTATGTTTATTATGTATATACAGACACACACATACAGTATATATTTTGAAAATATTCACATATATTTACATGTATATATTTATATTAATATAATTTATATTATATATAAATATATTTAGTTTATAAACATATCCTATTTTTTTTAAATATGTACATGCTTGTGTGTGTTTATATATATTATATATATTATTACGTACACCACAACTTTTTTTTGATGCGATTAATCACAATTATTCATTGCCCAGCACTAGCATAAGTTTATTGTATTTTGTAACAGAAGTTATGGTAATAGAAATGGCATTTTAAATGTTTTTGGAATAAAATGACAGAATACTTCTGCTAAGGTGTGGCTCATAGTTAGTATTTGTATTTACGTAATTTGGATTGTGTTCCTTCATAAATATCAATATATGTTCACAATTTTTGCACACTTTGGGTGAACTTGCAGCTTGATTTTCTTTTTGTAAGTGATATTTACCTTATTTTTTATGTTTTCCAATCCTGTCTCCATGATAAACTGCATTTGGGGGAAACTGTTAGGACGAAATTCATAATACAAGTGAGGAATAGTAATAGTAGTTGTGTGAAATATTTCTTTAAAATCTTTTTTGCTTGAAAATATAACGTAAGCAAAAAATGCTTTGATGCGTAACATTATTTATTGTGTGAAAAAATAATTTTCACATACTTTTAAAAAAGTTTCAAAACAAAACAAAACTTGTCCATATTAGCACATTTGCATATTAGCATATTAGCACAATGGTAGTATTTATTCTAGTATTGCTAAAAGACTGATAAGTCTTTGTTCTGGACAAGGTAAGAAAAAATTATAGACGTTATAGACATATGTAATCTTCTTAAAATACATAAATACATACATGCATACATACATACATAATAGGTTTTCTGTTTAGTAGAAATCAGTTTGTTGTATAAAAGTAGCAGTAAACACACATAAGTGAATGGGAGTTGGGGGCGTAAGAACTACTTCATCTTGTCTATTTATTTAGTTACACAAGCGTATTTTTCTGTATTTGTATGCTTTGGAGTTGCAGATGTACTGAAAAAGAAATATAAAAAATTCCGCAAGATCATGTGACCATGTTTTATGACCTTTCCCTGGCTTGACTGTGACTGGCCTGACCCTTTCGTAGGCTTCATTATACTTGGGATTCCATACATAGGAGCGCCATAACATTACCATGGCCACTTTTTGCTTTCACGCTCACACGGCGCACGGCTGTTTTTCTTGGTTTCCCTGCCGTGCGCTCACAGTAATCAAAATAATTCAGCAAATAAATATGGCAATCAAAACAGACGGGCAGAGAAGCACTCTGCCTTATTTTAATGCATATCAATTTGATGCCTAGGAATAGTCGCTGCATATGGTGGCGAGAATGGAGATGTTTATGCCGAATCTGCTATTTTCATCTATGTGATTTTGTCCTTGTGGTGCCAGTAACGGTTTGTGTGCGTGCGTGCGTGTGTGTGTGTTTGTTCCCACAGGGGTACATGCTGCTGCCGAGCCGTCGCACTGAATCACACCTACATCTGAGGCTTAAACGCGCTCCCAACTTTTCACGGTATTCCTCCCGGCTCCGTCCTCGGTCCGTTTGCGGTATGATTTGCAGAGTTAATTTCATTCTTCTTTTAAGATCTAACATATATACTACATGACAACTATCTAGACATCACATATCGTAGCAGCCGGGTAGCAAAGCGTCTCGGTATTTTGGTTAATATCCTCAGGAGATTGCTTTAGATATTCCTCGATAAGGCAAATAACCGTGGATCAGCTTCGCCCGCCTGGCACAGTTTTTAAACATAGCGTGCTGCATAAATATTTCACTGATTTGTTTATTTATTTACTTGAGTCGTTTTATTAGAAGGAATTTTTCTTGGAAATGCCACAGCTAATTTCCTGGCGTGGGGCGCAAGATCGAGAGGCCCAGGCAGAGTTATGGCGTACACAGTGCATTTGTGTGATGTGAGCCAACACATTAAACTCACAGGAGAAAACGGCCTCAGACAGAGAAGGGGAGAGAGAGAGAGCGACAGTAGCTGTGTATAACTGCAGAGGAAATACCTTTTTTCCTCTTTCATTTGCCTTGCTCGCCTGCAGCTGTTTTAGGCATGACACAGGCAGTGTATCTAAGGAAGAGATATGCGGCGCATTAAACATACAAATCAGCAGCAGACTCCGTAGCCTGAACCCGTCATCGCTGGGATATCTGATGCAAAATTAAAGCAGATATTTATACTGAAACCTACATTACGGCATTAGTTTTCACAATTTTCCCTGAGCCCTCTGTGTGTGTGTACGTTGAATACATATTCATTTACTTTCTTATGTCAAGAAAAACACCTTCAGCAATGTCAGAAACCCAGCGATCACAGGCTTTCCGTTTTGTTTTGTTTTCGTTCTTTTTTCTTCTCCCATGAAAAGATCCTTCTGTTTTTTGTCGGCAAATGTAATGTCATCTTTCTACAAAACGCAGCACGCCCGTTTTTGAATCTGTCATATATCTTAAAAGCACGCTCGTATTTTACGGCTTGCTCGCTTTTGTGTTTTAAAACAGAAGTCAATAGGTAACGTTCGAGGGGGAACGTGTTTGTCAATTTGCCGTCATTCTTATTATTTGGTTTTGCGTTTGATCTCGAAATAGATGTGTCTTCACGAATTTGCCTGCAGTTCCTTAGAGTGCAGCAAAGCATTGTCTCACAGAAACGCTGGAATGAAGGGTGCAAACTCTGCTTATGCAATTCATCTTCTCTTTTGCTTTACAAATACAAAAGTGTGAATTGTAGTGATGCTTCTGATTGGTGTGAGGTTGAGAAAGGTTGGGGAGAAATTAAGTAAAAGTAGCAAAATTACCTACATTTTGTTTTTAAAATTATTTTTCACTTTTTTCCAAGAGTGGAAACTACTACTTATTTATTTCACATTATATAATGCACAGTTTGAAATGTAGCCTTTTATGGTTGTTTATAGAGAAAATGTTTTTTTTTTTTAACTCACTGAGATTCACATTTTGGAAACATTTGTTTTTAGTTTTCAGACTGATTTTATTTTTTATTTATTTATTTTTAATAGAACTAGATTTATGAGGTGTCTTGGAAATGTTAGTTTATGGATAGAAAAAACTGAAACCTACAAAACAAAATGTTTATAGAATGTTAGGAGTTCATTTATATTTAAATGTCCATAGCTGTAATTAGCTTTTTTTTTTTGTTTATAACAGGTGGAGCTTGACTGTTATTTAACTACTTTAAATTATGAGTACCAAAGTGTTTTTCCCAACAGCACATCAACATTTAATCATAGGCGAACTGAAATTGGTGCAATCTACAGAATGCACAGTCAGCAGGCCGCCATCAATAATTGTCACAAAAGATATGCACAACTTGGACGTTTGTCACTTTTTTTATTGGACTGGGATTGTGCAGATGAGACATGAAATGATTGGGGGGAGAGAGAGAGAGAGTAGAAATGAGAATAGGATAACAGCCAGAATCTGTAAAAACCTGCGAAACGTGAGCATGATGGCTCAACTTGCATGAAAGTACTGCTAACCGCTAGGTCATGACTCTGGCAGTAATAAAATACTCAAAGTGAACTAGCTTTATGATAGTTTATTGTTCTTTTTTTAGAGCTTGGCAGTATAAAATCTGTCATTTGTCAACAGGTGGAGGGAAAGAGCCTGGCATTTCTTCCCGAAAGTGTATCATCAAAACCATAACAAGAAAAACAGAAAAGTAAACAAACCACCAAAGCAATGAGCTTTGCATTTGCTCTGTTTATTTCATGGAAAATGAAGAACAGGCAAAATTTCAGAATTTTGCAACCAAGTCAAGTCATTTGAATTACACTTACAATCCAGTTTGTGTCTTTAGCTTTTGCTCTGGTCTGGTCTGTTCGTCAGATGTGCATGTCACATTTACGTTTACGTCACCACCTGCTTGTTCTCCCTGCAGTTGTCTTGTTAAACCACAGTTAGCTAAGATAAGAGATCTAGATCAAGATGTGTGCATTCACAGTGTTGTTATAGTTGAATTGGTCTGAGGAATTTACAATGAACGGAGCCCTTTGGATTTTTTTCTTTCTACTATATAGCATTCCTTGCAGTTTGTTTCATAGCGCTCTCACTCTCTCTAATACTCATCCGCATCCACACAGAAGCCTGAAGTAAGCTGTACGACCGCTTAAAGAGCAGGTCATATGGGGTTTTGAAATGTATAAACTTTTTGCAGTTTGTAACATGGTTATTCTTAAATGTAAACAGTTTGCCAAGTTGTTAATCTAAAAAGTGCATGATAAAGATATTGTCTCTTAAAAGAAAAATTTGAATGTGAACCGCCTTAACGAGTCGTTATATTTTTGAATCTTCTGCCTGTTACCGATATACGTCACTAGGTAGCACATTTGCATAATTCCTGCCTGCCCGCGAAATAGGAATAGTCTGATCTGCCCACAAACACTTCCACATCATGTCAAGAAGACGCTGTGTTCTGCACCATGATAGTATGTTTGTTTTGTTTCCATTGCCGAAAAACGATGACTCGAAGAATCAGTGGTTACAATTTTTTTTTTTTTTTTTACGATACCACAGAAATACAATTCATACCGCATACAAAGTTTAAACTTACCACTGAAAAACATCCTGATCAAGTCGTGCTTGCGATTAAGTTTCCAGTTGAGCAACTGCATGGATATCATCCTTGGACTCATCATCTTTGTTTACAAGTAACCCTCCGGAGCAAAAAATTATGGTAATGGGCGTTTTGTTTTCTGACACACATTGTATACGGAAAGACCAATCACAACAGACTTGGCCAGCCGACCAATCAGAGCAGAGTAGGCTTATGGAAGAAAGGGGTTTACAGACCCTAAGCTCAGAACTGCTTTGAATGAATTGTCTGAAATCATTGAAAAATGATTCTAATATTAAATATATATTTTGAGAAAATTACGTTTTTTTGACCTTGAATGCATTTAAATTTATTGTAGAGGACTCCACAATATTAGGACACTTTACAATACCATATGACCTGTTCTTTAAGTTGTCCTCTAGGGAAGAAAAAATGCAAGAGGGTTAAATATTTAGCCACTGTAAAACAATTTTCAACTTTTTGTTATCGTTGTTACAGTATTCGTAATCATATTTTGTACAGAGGCACAGCTTGCCACAAAACATTTCACAACTCTCGTATTGGGAAAAGAATACTTGATTTAATATTTCATGGATAATCTTTAGCAAAATAATGGACCGTTTAGAGTGTAGTACAACAGTTCTTTCTGGTCCTCGAATCTGATTGGCTGAGGGAAGTGTGATATTCTAGTGAATGATTTCTGAAGGATCATTCGGCACTGAGAACTGAAGTAATGATGGTAAAGATGGTCACATTTCTAAAAATTACTTTATTATTTACTACATTTTTGATTAACCCCCTAACTGTCACCTACGTTTACTTCACCATATTACAAATAAATCCTAATCATGACAAACTATATATCATTGGAAAGGTCTAAGACTCCTAAATAGATATTTATTATTACATTATTACATACTACATTGTTATTACAAATTATGTAGGAAAAGTAATAGATTAATTTATGACAAGAGTGCACCTCAAAAATCTACATCATAACAGGAGTTCTGACCTTTGTCACAAAAAGACTTTCATTGTTGCCTTTTTCCCTATCATAAGAAATTATATCAGAAATTCAATCAGTTAAAATCTCAAAATTCATTCTTTGAAAACCATTTTAAAATCAAGACATTACATTACCATAGTCTATGATTATGTGTTTTTGCTACTGGATAGATGTGGACAAATGTTTGTCATTTTACAAGCTTTTTACAAATCCAGTATCAAGCACCAATATGTGACCCTGGACCAGAAAAGCAGTCTTAAGTATCACGGGTATATTTGTAGCAATAGCCAAAAATATATTGGTTGGGTCAAAATTATCACATTTTCCTTTATGCCAAAAATCAATAGGATATTAAAGGAGAAGTCCACTTCCAGAACAACAATTTACAAATAATTTACTCATCCCCTTGTCATCCAAGATGTTCTTTCTGTCTTCAGTCATAAAGAAATTATGGTTTTTGAGGAAAACATTTCAGGATTTTTCTTCATATAATGAACTTCAGTTGTGCCCCCAATTTTGAGCTTTCAAAATGTAGTTTAAATGCAGCTTCAAAGGGCTCTAAACGATCCCAGCCGAGGAAGAAGAGTCTTATTTAGCGAAACGATCGGTCATTTTTTTCGAAAAATAAAAATGTGTATATTTTTAAGCACAAAAGCTCGCGTAGCACAGGCTCTCGGATGCGTGTCCACGGGTCGTTCTTGAACGATTCGTTCATTTTGAACGAGTCGTCTCGGGGAGTGATTCGTTCAGTCGTGCATGCGCAACATCCTATTAGCTTCTGTACTGGAGTTAGTTCACCTGTTTCGAGTCTTCGGGTTTTTCGAGTCGTTCGTTCATCTTATGGGGTTTTCACATGATACTGATTTTGCTCAAATGAACGAAATGACTCGAAAAAAGATTTGTTCATTTTGCTGAACGAGACTCAAAGATCCGAGCCGGTGAAATAATCCGAACTTCCCATCACTACTACAAATCGTCTAAGTTCATCGTCTGTGTACTCCGGCTAAAATGGTAGAGTATGGCGAAAAACTCCATCTTATTTTCCCCTACAACTTCAGAATCTTCCGACACGTACCTTTTTGTTTGTAAACAGCGTTTGACTTACTTGCACTTTCTTAGTCTCTGCGTGTTCGCTTTGTAAACACTGGGTCTGTTGTTCCACCTACATTTGGCCTGACCTTTCGACCTGATTCAGTAGTACGTAGTGTCGTGAACGCGCATATCAGAACCTGTGCTACACAAGGTTTTGTGCTTAAAAAGTATACACATTTTTATTTTCCGAAAAAAATGACCGATTGTTTCGCTAGATAAGACCCATCTTCCTCGGCTGGGATCATTTAGAGCCCTTTGAAGCTGCATTTAAACTACATTTTGGAAGTTCATAATCGGGGTCACAATTGAAGTCCATTATATGAAGAAAAATCCTGAAATGTTTTCCTCAAAAACCATAATTTCTTTACGACTGAAGACAGAAAGACATGAACATTTTGGATGACAAGGGGGTGAGTTAATTATTTGTGAATTGTTGTTCTGAAAGTGGACTTCTCCTTTAAGTAAAGATCATGTTCCATGAAGATATTTTGTACATTTCCTACCGTAAATATATCAAAACTTAATTTTTGATTAGTAATACGCATTTGTACAACTTTAAAGATGACAACTTTGCTTCCTCAGATTCCAGATTTTAAACAGTTTCCAAATATTGTCATATCCTAACAAACCATACATCAATGGAAAGCTTATTTATTCAGTTGATGTATAAGTTTCAATTTCAAAAAATGGACCCTTATGACTGGTTTTGTGGTCCAAGTTCCCCATATATGATGGACCCTTTCAAAATACATGGTAATGTGAGACTAATTATTTTCCATGGAGCTGAGGCAACCACAATCTCCCCTATAATTGTTTCTGTCCTCCTCCTGTAATACATAGAAACATACATTGTCTTTCTTACACATGCTCAGCTCACAGATGCTTTCTCAATGTCTTTAATGCCGTGATGCTGCTGTTTCGTCCTTGTTTCACCCAGCGCAGCTCTGGATTTTTGTTAAACCCCTGTGGCCTGAGGGTCAGATGCTGGGAAGGAGAGAAAGAGAGAGAGTAAAAACGAGGGAGAGAGGGAGAATGAAGTAGTTTTTTTGGAAAGACTATCTCAACTACCAAAAGATCATCCATCAGGGAGTATATGCTCCACATCAACCAGCCAGGCCAACATGGAAACTCTAAGCCAGGGCTTCCCCATGAGGAATCCTTAGTGTTCTTGCACTTGAGCCATCCCTTTCTCATTACATAAAGAAAAATGTTCATGAATTTAAAAAAAAAAAAATTGTATGTATATTAGGAACATTTTTCTTTATGTAACGAGAATGGGAAGTCTCAGATAAAAGGTCTTGGAGATGGAAAACATTTCCGTTTGTGTTCAGTGAAAGAACAGGGCATTAAAATGACATGAGGTTTTATAAATGATTTCGAAGGTGGTAACACCTTGTTTGGATCTGGTTTGGACTTGAGCACCAACTGTTGTGATTTGAGCAATTCTCCTAGCATTCCCTGCCTGGCCATTTCAAAACGAACACAGCCTGGTTTCGGTATAAATTTCACCCCCCAAAAAGCGAAAAAAAAGCCGATCCCTGGCCAAAGGATGATATCGTATTCATGCACGGCGGGGTGCAGCTCCAATCATTAATCTCCGTCCAACATGTGAGAAATCCTAGAGATGAATAACCGGGCAGAGAGCGCGGCGTGACCTCTGCGCTAGAACAATGGACCCTCATGTGCTTTCCAGCTTAGCAGACAGTCCGGAATTTCTGTTTGGAAGCAATCGCTACTGTCTATATAATATTTAAGGCCTATTCATGGAGTAACTGGCAAAGAATAAAAGGGCTTCCGCTGCTCGCATCTGCTGGAGAAGGATGTGGTCCTGTGCCTGCTCCTCCTCTCCTGCCTCTGTGCAAATAGCACAACATAGGAGACAGTTGTTTCTGGCTGCCCCTATGCCTGTCATGGCTGTCAAGAGAAATCCCATGAATTATGACTCTTCCAGATGTAAGAGATTTCTAAGTTGCCTTGAACAGCCTGCGGTTTGTGGTGAGAGACAGACAGAGAGAGAAAGAAGGAGAGAGAGAACGAGAGAGAGGAGTCCATACTTTGTCTCGTTCGAAATGCTCATGGTCAGTGTTTTTCCCTCTTTCTCTCTTATTTTGCTTTTCCCTCTTTTTTTCGGTCTGTTATACAAATCTGCCATTTTGTACCACTTAAGTAAAGATGAAAAGAACGACGCAGTTCAAAAGAAAAGGGAAAAAACACAACGATTAAATCACTTTATATTGTTTCCTCTAATTATTTAATGGAAGGAAAACTTTTTCTCGATGTATTTCTTTTAGAAAATTTAGAAAAATCAACTTTTGAACACATATAACTGTTTTTTTACACTTGGAACTATATACGACGTGATGTTTAGAAGTTAAATGGATTTTTTTTTTTAAGTCTGTATATTATAATGCAGTTCAAAAGACTCATTTTAAATATCTTTTAAACTAAATATTAGAAAAACAGACTCTCACATACTTTTACTTTCTTTCCCTTTCGCACTTCCTTTCTTTCACACTTTTTCTTTCTCGCTTTCGCATTGTCCATTTAAGTGTCTTTTAAAAGACATATGTACAAGAAAAACAGACTTTCTTTCTTTCTTTTTTCATATACGTTCAATCCATTTAAATCTTTTAAAACATAAATTAGAAAAACAGACTCTCACCTGCTTTTTCTTTCTTTCTCTTTCGCACGTCCTTTCTTTCGCACAAATTCAGTCCATTTGTGTCTTTTAAAAACACATGTACAAGAAAAACATACTCTAACCTTCTTTCTTTCTTTCTTTTCCACTTCCTGTCTTTGCACTTTTTCTTTAGCAGTTTCTTTCGCACTTTCGCATTGTTCATTTAAGTGTCTTATAAAACATATGTACAAGAAAAACAGACTTTCCTTCTTTCTTTCTTTCTTTCTTTCTTTCTTTCTTTCTTTCTTTCTTTCTTTCTTTCTTTCTTTCTCTTTCTTTCGTACTTCCTGTCTTTGCACTTTTTCTTTAGCAATTTTTTTGCACTTTCGTATTGTCCATTTAAGTGTCTTTTAAAACACATATGTACAAGAAAAACAGTCTTTCTTTCTTTCTTTCTTTCTTTCTTTCTTTCTTTCTTTCTTTCTTTCTTTCGCAGTTTTCTTTCGCACTTTCTTTTGCAGTTTCACATTCAGTCACTTTTTAAAACATATGTACAAGAAAAACAGACTTTTTTATTTCTTTTTCTTTCTTTCGCACATTCACGCATTTCTTTCGCACTTTCTTTTGCGCTTTCACACTGTCAATTTTTAAAACACGTACAAAAAAACAGACTCTAAACCTTGTTTCTTTCTTTCCTTATTTCTTTCTATCTTTTTCTTTCTTTCTTTTTCTTTCTTTCACATTCAATTTCTTTTGCACTTTCGCATTGTCCATTTAAGTGTCTTTTAAAACACATATGTACAAGAAAAACAGATTTTCCTTGCTTATTTCTTTCATTCTTTTTCTTTCTTTCTTTCTTTCTTTCTTTTTCTTTCGCACTTTTCTTTTGCACTTTTTTTGCGGTTTCACATTGTCAATTTTTAAAACACATGTACAAGAAAAACAGACTCCAACCTTCTTTCTTTCTCTCTTTCTTTCTTTCTTTCTTTCTTTCTTTCTTTCTTTCTTTCTTTCTTTCTTTCTTTCTTTCTTTCTCTTTCTTTCTTTTGTACTTCCTGTCTTTGCACTTTTTTTAGCAGTTTTTTTCGCACTTTCGCATTGTTCATTTAAGTGTCTTTTAAAACACGTATGTACAAGAAAAATA
>JAHKKF010518519.1:0-22875 GCA_019740295.1 Labeo calbasu
ATATGGTTCTAGACTACTCACAGGATGTTTTTTGTCGCATTTGTGCAAATAAAACTGCGTAATGCTTTCCTCCATTTTCTGATAGAACCAGACATGTCAAACTGGACATGTCAATAAGTTCTTCACGGATTAACGCAAAAACTCGGCATGTGAATTTTCCTCTTGAGTAGAAATTTTTCAGCTCATTTATCAAATATTTGCTATGTGTATGGTGTGCATAGATCGTTAGTTTTTTTTTTTTTTACTTTTAAATTGTTGGAAGGTCATAAATCCAGACTGGACATTAATATGATCAGTCAGGTGTTTCCCATAAATCATAACACTGTTGCTGTGTAAGTTCCTTATTATAGGTATTATGTCTTCTGTATAATTTAATTTAGTTTTTCCTAGTTAATTCACCAAGATTGAATATTTATTTCCTCACCCTTATGTCTTATAAAACCGGTATGACATTGTGGTACATACATCTGTGGTACATAAAAGAATTTTTTTTTTCAGAAATTTGTCAGGTTTTTTTTTTCGTCAACATAATCTGTTTGGTTTCCAACATTCTTTAAAATGTCTTCTTCTGAACACAAAAGAAGAAATAAAGGCAGGTTTGAGGGTAAGTAAATGATGACAGAATGTTCATTTTTGGATGAACTATGCTTTTGAGTGATGCTATGCATCACTTAAAAGTTTGATTATTGTTTACTTGTGATGCACACTTGTTCACTCATTTAGAAAAATTGATTTATTTCAGTTTATTTTAATAAACCTACCAAATATATATTGTTAAAATATGCAATGTGTGACACATGCAATATCAGTTCTTTTTTTGGGTCTTTGCTTAAGCAAACATAGTCAAATTAAGTTTTTTGTCTGGTTGTTGGTTGATTAAATCCTCCAGCTGTTTATTCCAAATGTCAACCTGCTTATTATTTTTATTATTAGAACAACTGACAACTGGTAACCGACAAAAAAGTAATGCATATACAAAGTGATAATGTGGCCTTGAGGTGAAGAAGAATTATAACGCAGACTGTAATTAGCGACTTCATAGCTGTGTGGTTACTGAAAAATAACTGTACGTCTTAGAACGTCTGTCAACCAATCAGAATCAAGCATTTAACAGCCCTGTTGTAAAACACGCGAGTAATGTTTCATATAATAATACAACTGCTCGTTTTATACTAGGGGTCTGGAGAAATAGTCTCGTTTTAGTATCAAATTCTATTATGAATTTCATTCAAATTAGTTCTTATATTTTTCATTTTAGGGTTTAGTAATTGTGTTGTGTTTTCGTCCATTTTATGTATTTAATGTCTATATAGCTCTCCAGAGTTTTAGTTATTTTACTAACTTACTTAAACTAAATGTTGTCTTGGCAAGTAGCTGAAAAAAGTTTACATTTTGTATCCTATTTATTTTGTTTCAGTTAAAGTTTATTTTAAGTAATGAAAATACGTTTTTGATGAAAATTTAGTTTTCATTAACTTTTAAAATTTAGTTTTCATTAACTCCCGACTGGAGCACTTGCTGTGTCCTAAATATTGTACAATTAGATTTGCCGAAGTGTGAAGGAGTGATGTAGGTGGAATTTGTTTAGAAAAATTATACTGTATTCTATAACAAAGCGGGTAAGTAGCGTCCTGTCGGATTACTGTACTGTCCAACAAGGCCACCGTACAACCCGTGACGTCACCCACAACAACATCATTGTCCGTCTGTTTAACTGCGCTTCATCCTGACATGCTGAATGATGCGTTAGTCAAACATCTAGCGGTTCACACGTCCACAAAGTAAACTAGGTAGTGTGTACTACAGTCACCTGGACATTATGCGACAGCTGTTGGCGCCTAAAAGATATTTATTTCTGCTTGCGATTCATACTGTCAAACAGATGTAATGAGCTCGATGCTAACAACACTGGGAGGATTTTATCATCGGGGTTTGATTGACTGGCCGTGAAAGTGTGAAGTACAACATTTACTTTAAAACCGAGTTCCAAAATGCTGTGTGGAATGAGTAACGTTACAGAATAGGAAATAAAATATTTGAGATGCGTGGGTGGTCATTAATGTCATGATCACCGTTGTCTCTATGCATTCAGCAATCAGTTTATCTTTATAAGAACGAACTCGAGTAGATCAGATACAGGATGACGGACACGCTGGTCATCACCTTCCAGACTCGGCTGTCTGCGGTCATGGAAACTGTCCTCAAGACCACCATGTACGAGATCACCAGGTTAGTGGAGGAGAGCTTCTTGGAGCAGATGGATCGTGGCAAACGAGAGGCGGAGGTGTTAAAACGGAGGCTGATAGTGTCGGAGGCCAAACTGAGAGAACGGGAGAGATTTAAGAGGGTGAGATGTGTGGACTGTGGTCGCACAGCAGTGTCCAGGAGGAGGATACTACACAGAGGGCCCGAAACACAGAGCAGTGAGTAGAAACATGACTTTCCAAGAAGAACCATCGCTAGTTATGCAGTGCTTGCATTGGTCAATGACAAATAAGAATGTGCAGTAGTTTCTTACGTTCATACAAAATGTAATGAACCAACACATATTTTACACCAAAGTTTCGAGACATTCTATATATTATATTTGTTATTATGAGAACTTAATGACCTTGACTTAGGTCTGACGGAAGTAATGAGGATCTAAAGCAGTGGTTCTCCGGCTTTTTTCACTTTGAAAAATTGTCATTCTAGAGTTGCAGGATATGGTCTTCAATATTTTTTATGTTCTTCAACATTGTTTAGTTAGTTAAGTTATGGGGGGATATGATTTCAGTTAACATTGATTTTGTAGAGCTATACTACTAGTCAACAATTCCTGAACAGTAAGGTTTTTAATGTTTTTTTAAAGAAGCCTTTGTTGCTCACAAAGCCTGCATTTGTTTCATCAAAGTACAGTGAAAACAGTAAAATTTAAAAATAGTTTTTACTATTTAAAATAACTTATTTCTATTATTTATATATATTTTAAAATGTACTTTATTCATGTGATTGCAAAACTGATTTTTAGCATCATTAATCCAGTCACTCTATCCTCAGTAATAATATAAATATTATGAATTGCTGCTCAAAAATCATGTATTATTATTATGTTGAAAACAGCTGAGTAGATTTTTTTTTTCAGGTTTCTATGATGAATAGAAAGTTCAGAAGAACAGCTTTTATCTGAAATAGAAATGTTTTGTAATGTTTCTTTATCATCACTTTTGATCAATTTAAAGCATCCTTGCTAAAAAAAAAGGTAGTCATTTCAATAATAAAAATAAAATAAAATTAAATAATAAAAAAGAAAAATGTACTGACTCCAAGCTTTTGAATGGTATAGTGTATAATGTTACAAAAGCTTTTTTATTTCAGATAAATCTTTGGATCTTTCTATTCATCAAGGAATCCTAAAAAAAATTGTACTCAACTGTTTTAAATTTTGATAATAATAATAATAAAAAATGTTCTTGAGCAGCAAATCAGAATATTAGAATGATTTCTGAAAAATCATGTGACACTAAAGACTGGAGTAATGATGCTGAAAATGTAGCTTTGATCACAGGAATAAATGACATTTTAAAATATATTCAAATAGAAAGCAGTTAATTTAAATAGTAAAAATATTTCACATAATTATTGCTTTTGTGTATTTCGGAGCAAATAAATGCAGGCTTGGTGAGCAGAAGAGACTTCTTTAAAAACATGAAAAATCTTACTGTTCAAAAACTTTTGACTGGTAGTGTACATATTATATATTATTTAAATCTGAAAATAATAATTTATGGATTTAAATACTCTTTAGTAATCGTGTAGCCCCCTTGGAAGTTTTCTGAGGCCCCCTGGGTGGCGCTGGCCCCCTGATTGACAACCACTGACGTAAAGCTGTTTTATGGTTGTCTTCCTGAGCATTGACTGACTTTACTTAGGTGGACAAATGTTTTTTAACTATTACTATTTAATAATAGTTATTAATAAAAGTATAATAATATAAAAAGTATAGTATAACAAAAATATTTAATAAAAGATTGCTGAATCACTGAATTTAACATTTTTTGAGACTTCATCTAGACATTTTTACTTTAAACATCACAAAACATTATTATATTATAATTTTGAATAATTCAGTGGATTCAGACCAAAATGTGAGTGCTGTGTTATTGACCCACATTACACATTTTGAGTTTAAAATAAGCTTGGATATGTCCAACAATTAATTGGAGACTGAATATTGCTTTGTTTTTTATATTTTATTTTATTTTATTGTTTGTAGGTTTGGACCACCCACTTGTTGTAAAGCAGGAAAATGCATCTGACAATAGCTGGAGGTGCAGTCCCAAGGGAAGCACAAATCAGGAGAAGCCTACAGCAACTCCAGAAACTAAACAAAACGTGTGTATGGTGTTGTTTTCCTGGTAATATCTAGTGGCCCAGAAGACGAAAAGCATTTGGACGTTTTTGGTGCCAAAGAGCATCGGTGAATTTGAGGGAAAACTGGTGTCATACAAAAAAAAGTTAATTTTGATAAACCTAATGATATAAAATTCATGCACTTGGCTTAAGTGTCCAAATACTTAACGGCCATTGTAGGTTGCTGAGATGTTATGTTAAAAAAATAATACGTTAGTATAATTTTGGCATGGTTCCTAATTCACATGTTTTGTGCATGACAGGCTGTTCAAGTATGTGAACCTAAACCTGGAGGAGAAGTGAAAGAGGAAGCAACAGAGGCTAGAGACTCACAAGCTCGTCTGCTGATACATCCTCAAATACACAAGCAAAAAGATCCTCCAAGCACTACTGAAGAGACCAATGGACTCCGCCATTCAGATTCTGACCACAAAACGGGTGGCACATCTTGCTCTGAAAGACCTGGAAATGAGGATGAGGTCAGACACAGAAACCTTCCAAAATGGTTTGACCCTAAAACAGACCCTTCAGCACGGTCATCTGTTTCACAACCAGAATCAGTCAGGACGTCAGTATCTTCAGAGTCTCCGAGTTTGAGACCACAAGTGGGTAGCATTGACTCAGGGCCTGTTAAACAGGAAGTTGTAGTGATGCTTCCACCAGACTGGGAAGATATGGAAAGGATCAGGCCTCAGGTGGTTTCTGCACATAACAGCGCTAAGAAAACAGTGGTGGATCTTCAACCTGGAGATCCTCTCACCGCAAGACCTCAAGTACAAGAGCGAGTCTCGTATCCTCCGCCTCCCGTCAAGGTTCAGAGCCTTCCTCCACAAACCATGCAGCATCTCAGAACACCTGCTAGGAAGAACACAAAAATTGTTCTACATCCCAATTCGGTTGTGACGGATCACGGCGCCGTTGACGTAGACCAGGTACAATCCATCTGCAAAGCCCTTCCAGCTCCAAAACCCTCTCATGTCCGTCAGTATCCTGAAGGAGCCGCTACAGGTGAAAGAAGTTTTAGTACCGTACACCCAGGAAGAAATCTGCCGCAGATGGTCAGTATGAGGGTTCAAGGGGACACGCGGCACCTTTCGGCAAAGACGATGCACAATTGCAGCCAGTGTGGAAAAGGCTTTTCTCATCTGTGTCACCTCAGAGCTCACCAGCAGATTCACACAGGTGAGAGGCAGTTCTGCTGTACCATCTGTGGGCGGAGTTTCACCAAACTGAGTAATCTGAAAGCACACCGCAGGGTTCACACTGGTGAGAGACCTTACATCTGCACAGACTGTGGGAAAAGATTTACCCAGAAATGCAACTTGAAGAGACATCAGAGAATTCACTCGGAATTTACTCACTCTAATGTATGATGAGACGTGGAGGTGTGATAGTGGTAGAATCTGTTGCTTTACACATTAAACGTATTAGTTGATGTTTCATGATGAGTGGTTAATTTATTTTTAAAAGGACAGTTCACCCAAAAAATGAAAATTCATCCTCACGTTGTTCCAAACCCATGAGACCTTCGTTCATCTTCGGAACACAAATTAAGATATTTTTTGATGAAATCCGAGAGCTTTCTGACCCTGCATAGACAGGAACACAACCGACACATTTAAGGCCCAGAAAGGTAGTAAGGACATTGATTAAAATAGTCCATGTGACATCAGTGGTTCAACCGTAATTCTATAAAGCTACAAGAATACTTTTTGTGCACAAAGAAAACCAAAACCAAAATTTAAAAGGTCTTTATTAAAAAAAAATTTTTTTTTCAGTGTTAGTCTCCGCGTCATGGTACTTTCGTGAATGTGTGTTGAAGACTGACACACAAGAGAAGAAATTGTTGAATAAAATCATTATTTTCATTTTCTTTGCACACAAAAAGTATTGTCATAGCTTCATAAAATTATGGTTGAAATTATGTTCTCCTTAAAACCTTTCTGGGCCTTTAATGTGTCAGTTGCGTTGCTTGTATGCAGGGTCAGAAAGCGCTCTGATTTCATAAAAAATATCTTAATTTGTGCTAGGATGAACAAAGGTCTTACGGGTTTGGAATGACATGAGGATGACATGACAGAATTTTCATTTTTGGGTGTATTCAAAGTACTAAACCCAGTTTTTCATGCTCTGAAAAATTTGTTCTGCAGTGATATGACCGGATCACTCAAGGGCAAATACCAGCTTTATCATGATAAATATAAAAATATTACTTTTTCATTCCCTCTGGATGTAGCAGTCTATTACAAAATAAATGTCCACATTTTACCATAAAGTCAAATTATTATATATATACATACCCCCATGCATTGGAAATTTTCTCTACTTATTTATAGGGTTGGTGGTTCCTCTATTTGGAGTGTTTATCTCACTTCAATTTGGAGTTTCACAAGCCTTGATGAACACAACACAAGTACTCAAGTATATACTGTTAAATTAGCTCCCTTTTGATATGTTTGTATATTCAGATGCGTAGCATTAGCTCCTTTAAATGGTGCATATATAATGGTGCGTTAGTGCTTTTCCTTTAAGACACCCGGTAAACTGTTTGAAGAACAAATTTATGTGCATATGCTGATGTGGGCTAAAATAGTTACATGTTCATATTTAGATGTCAGTGGTTAAAGGTTCAAACTTATGCAGGGGGTTCAATGAAAGCACCTGCTAAACTTCAAATTATTTTTTTTAAAATGTAATTACATTAAATTAGTGTTTTTTAGAGTGTAAAATTGAGTAACAGCACAGCTGGTACATTCAGGCTACTTTTTCATCTGTTTTTAGTTTAATATTTGTTTTCTTGACTAAATGCCACACACTGAGCAAATTCTTCCAGTAATGCATGCAAACAAATTATTGGTGATTCAGGTACAGCACAGTAAGCCATGTACATTACAGGCGTTATGACTGTAATTAAAATGTTCTTCTTTTTCTGTGAAAATGAAAAATATGAATGATGAAATTACATTTAACAAGGACCAAATGGCAGGAAGTTCTTGTCTCCATTTCTGTCATATATATGTTGTTTTGTAACCTCCATGTCTGCAAAATTAAATACTTCTTCATCTGTTTGGTATGCAAATGGGTCATGTGTTGTTCTCATGTAGTCATTTCTGATAAATGATATGTTCTTGTTTCCTATTGCACTTTAAAATAAAACTCAGTTGTTACAGCACATGATGAAACAGAAACGTTTAGGCCTAAACAGAAATGTAGGCCTAACTTTGAAACTTTAAGGCAAGATTTGGCACTTTTTATTACTGTGTTATCCAGTTTTTTGTAACACTTGCTATATGAACACACATACAATCGCACGTGATTAGAAAAGTCTCATGGTCTTAAATTCACACTTGTGATCTTCACAGTCAAAAATGACTGCCACAGGAAATCAATGGGAAATGGAAAAACTACAAAATACAGTTTTTGTGGTAAATGAACATATAAATAATATCTGAAAATATCTAAATAATAGGTAAAACCTAATTAAAAGTAGGTCTTAAAAGACACTAAGCAACTAGAAAACATAACATATAGGGCTACACAGGCATCTAGTGGCAACACTGTGTTATTACAAGTAATTTTCTTTATTTCTCCCACCAGGTGGCATCAATCTTCCTTCAATGCACTGGGTTTTGCTGTACTGAAAACTGCTATAATATACATTTTTTTCTAATGTATTATTTTACATAAATAAATGATATAATTAGAGGAGACATGTACTCTCGTGAACACATGTCAAGGACTGCCAAGAGAAGAAATTGTTGAATAAAGTTGCTATTTTTGTTTTCTTTGCGCACAAAAAGTATTCTCATAGCTTCATAAAATTACATTTAAACTACAGATGTCACATGGACTATTTTAACAATGTCCTTACTACTGGGCCTTGAACGTAGTAGTTGCATTTGATCCTATGCAGGATCAGAAAGCTCTCGGATTTCATCAAAATAATAAACGGAACGACTTGAGGGTGAGTAATTAATGACAGAATTTTCATTTTTCACTTTTGCCATTTTAATACAGCACAGATCAGAACTAAACGTCAGTCCCTCAGTGCACTATTTGCGCATTTAGCACGCTGTTGTGTGGTGTGACGTCCTCCAGTCCACTGGAGGGCAATAACACAGGAAACGTCAACATTTCCTGCATCCGCTTAAAATGACACTGTCAACATCAACGATCATATTACTACACTATTACCGTCTATTTTCTCGTTATTCCGCGGGTTTTTGCTGAGAAATTGGCTGTGCGAGGATCGTTTTTATAAGGTACTTACTGTCTCAGTTGTGTGGCTTTTGTTTTTCGTCAATGTCCATTTCATTTCATTTACTTTTTACATAAAAGGCCCGAAGAGAGGGTGACTACCGAGCTTATTTTCCATAGAAAAGCAAGTGAAAATATGCATATGCATATATACACATAACAGTATTGGCAGCGTTGCAGTAATAATCAAATTGTATGTTGCATCATACACGTGGCTGCACAAACAACAATAACAAAACGCCCACCTGCTGACAGTCCTGATGAAAAATTCCGATTTGGAACATGTTGACTTGGGTTTTGTTGGTCGCTAGTAATACCATCGTTTTCTGACTTTGTCTTTTTAAGGTGATTATTTTCACCGGAGTCATTCATTTCATCACGGTGTCCTCGAGGCAAAAGGACGATGTCAGAAACCCTTTTCCTCACATTCCAGTCTCAGCTCTCCGTTGTCATGGAGACCGTCCTCAAATCAGCCATGTTTGAGATAACCAGGCTGGTGGAGGACAGCTTCCTTGAGGAAGTGGGTCACCGTAAACAGGAGGTGGAGGTCTTGAAACGAAGGTTGCAGTTGTCTGAGAGTAAACTGAGGGAGAAGGAGAGAGAATGGGAACGGGGGAAGAAGACACGGTGCCCGGATTGTGGCCGAACAGGAGATTCCAGCAGCAGAGATGACAGCCAGCCTGTAGAGACAGTCCGGGGTGAGTTACAACTACTGTTATATTTGTTATCTAAAATTATTAAAATCCATCAATCCTTTCCTGTTATAACTTATCTTTTGTAGGGAGGGCTGGAACCTATCCCAGCAGCTCAGACCCGAAGGCAGGCTATGTGAAACCATTTTATTTAATTGAAGTTACAAATAAAAGTATTAGATGTAAAAGTTAAGCATGTAACTTAGATGATTAGAAATGGCTGAAATAAAACAAGTTGAAATACTAAAACTACTCGCACTGAAATAAAAAAAGATTTCAGCAAAGTTAAAGTATTTAAAAAATATTTGTATATTAATAATACAGAAATAACACTGGTTAGAGCACATCTAAAACTTGACCATAACAAGACACTAAAATAAAATACATCTGAAATAAACAGAATTAAATAAATATAATAATATACACAATATTTTGGCATTTAAATGTGACCAACTATTATTAATTTATATGGGCAATTCTACAGAATTCATGCAAACTGCTGTCCCACAACCAAAAAACAAAATTTAAAAAGCATTAGGTATTCAGATCTTAAGATCCTTCTATTATCTGTTGAAACCCACAATCATTTTTAAAAAATCAGTAAGCTTAATATATATAAAATCATAATTTGTTGGGTACTTTCAGTTGGGAGGTAGCTGTCCTAAACCCTAATCCCTAAATTTCAATGAAAATTTTTTTTTTTTCCATTGTTGCTTTTAAAAGTATCTTGTGTATCTTGTATCTAGTGAAGTTCTTTGTAAATTATTACACTTTATGTAAAAAAAATTGCCCCGTATTTTTCACGTCACTACGGAAACAGTGTATGTTTTAGTCTATTGGCTGATACTGATTTTAACTACACCCCTACATTTATGATCGGGAAATATTCCTGTGTCCCTCTCTCTCATAGCTTCCAGTTGTGAGTAGATAGGTCTCATCATTTTGAGGTAAATTTGTAACTTTGTAACTTTAAGGAATGTCACTAACAAACTTTTTTTTTTTCTGCAATTTTTGGGAGTCATTCCATAACATGTAGTTATTAGATGTGTAACATTCAGTGCTAGCTAACCATGTGCTGATTAGCATCTGTAAGATAGGCTTAAAAGTATCTAACATTGTCACTACCGAAACAGTCACGACCAAAACATGTCATCATTATTTCAGTAGTGACAAAAGGGAACACATAATCCATGTATTTGGGGGAAATAAACAAAATTTTAGTACAGTTATGCAATTTTTTAATATTTTAGTATGCATGTAGTAGTGTTTCAGTTTGCAAGTTAAAATTCTGTAAAGTGATGTGGTCACATATAATGTACTCAACCCCTTGTCATCCAAGATGTTCATGTCTTTCTTTCTTCAGTCATAAAGAAATTGTGTTTTTTGAGGAAAACATTTCAGGATTTTTCTCCATTTATTGGACTGCTATGGTGCCTTGAGTTTGAACTTCCAAAATGCAGGTTAAATGCAGCTTCAAACGATCCCAAATCCAGTTGTAAACGATCCCAGTCGAGGAAGAAGGGTCTTATCTAGTGAAACAATCGGTTATTTTCATTAAAAAAATACAATTTAAATACTTTTTAATCTCAGATGCTCATCTTGTCTTGCTCTCCCTGAACTCTGTGTATTCTGGCTCAAGACAGGGTATGTCGAAAAACTCAGATCGTATTTTCTCTGTCAACTTCAAAAAAATTATTTCAAAATCATCCTACGTCGCTGCAGAAGTTTTGACCCAGTCTTTGCAAAGTGAACATTCAAAGAGGATCAAACACCCTTAACAAAAAAGGTATAACAGCGATATAGGACGATTTTGAAGTTGAGGGAGAACATGAGATGGTAGTTTTTCAACATACCCTAACTGTCATAAACCGGAAAAAAACAGAGGTCGGGAAGAGCAAGACAAGACGAGCGTTTGACATTAAAAAGTATATAAATTGTATTATTTTTATGAAAATAACTGATCGTTTCACTAGATAAGACATTCTTCCTCAGCTGGGATCGTTTACAACTGCATTTGGGATCGTTTGAAGCCACATTTAAAGTGTATTTTGAAAGTTCAAACTCGGGGCACCATATCAGTCCATTATATGGAGAAAAATGTTGAAATGTGTTCCTCAAAAAACAGAATTTCTTTACGACTGAAGAAAGAAAGACATGAACATCTTGGAGGACAAGAGGGTGAGTACATTTTCTGTAAATTGTTGTTCTGGAAGTGGACTTCTCCTTTTGAAATCAGTGTGATCAACTTTTTGCCTTTTAATTAGAAAAACTGGATTCAAAATACAACAAATCTCATAAATTACACTTAAAATATTGTTAAAAATGTTGTTGTTATTGAGATAAGCAAAATCTTAATAGGTCAGTATAACTCTTATAATTAAATTATTGTTACTGTGTTTCGGTAGTGACAAATTTGGGAAGAGCACAAATATTCCAAAACTTTCTGTGTACCTTGGATATTATGCAATTTGCATACATTTTATTTATTTATTTATTTTTTTTAAACTGCATGTTTTATTCAAGACGTTTCCAACTCGTTCTGTAGAATGGCTCTTATATGTTTTAGTATACATGTTCAAATACTTTTTGTGCTGTTTCTTAATTTTGTGTCTTTTCTTCTGGTGCAGGAGCAGACAGCCTTTGTTTAGGCCCAAGCCTGAGAGATCAATCTACCAATCATCCTACACTACCTGAAGATGTGTGGAGTGCTAGACAACACCTGGAGTGTACCAAACAAACAACAGCACACTCACACTCAAAGGAGAAAAGTGATGCACACAGACCAAATGCAAAAGAGATCATCACACCTAACTCCAACGCACAAATTCCTCAGGATTTTCTGCAGAGGCTTCTGGGCAATTCAGCCGTTCACAGTGAGTCCACTAGTGACTTCAAACCCAGAGTGAGTGATTTAGACAAATCCGAGGAAAACTTTACTCTTGATAATGAAATGGACTCAAACCACACAAGACTGTTACAAAGTCCTATGGCTCAGGATGCGCACGAGGATTTGCCGTCGTCTTCGCCGAACGGTAGAGTAAAAACAGAAACGGAGCTGGATCTTCTACCTGTCAAGGAGGAGGAAGAGATGGTTCCGGTGTGGGACAGCGTCAACAGAGATGACGGTTGCCATGCAGAAATGGCTGATCCGAGTCAGGGAGAGCTCAGAGGACCTTGTGATCAGGAGGAGATACAGGTAGAAAGCTTTCCAGGTCTAAACTCTCTCGACATGCCAGATGCCACCTCATATTTCACACCTTATTCAGTCAGCACACTGGTACATCAAGGTATTAGGGCACAACACAGTCATTTATGCACAACAGAGCTGATGCTTTCTAGCATACCAGAGAGGTCACATTCATTAGTCCAACCAGAAAATGGACAAAGTTATCCCGGTTCAAAGAGTTCTGTCCTCTATTCTCTCAACGATGTTTGTCCAGGCGAGAAAGCAATCAGCCACGCGCAATACCCAAAGCGTTTCTCCCAGGACAAACATGGGACGTCTGAACAAATCCATGCAGAAAGATCCCACCGTTGCACCCAGTGTGGGAAAATGTTCCTGAGAGCATGTGACCTCAAGGCTCATTCGCTGATCCACAAGGGCAAGAAACCTCTGAGCTGTCCGCAGTGCGATCAGACGTTCGCGTACAACTTCGAGCTCAAGGCTCACCAGCGAAACCACTCAGGGGAGCGACCTCACGTCTGTCCGCACTGCGGCAAGGCCTTCGCTCGAATGAGCAACTTCAGGCAGCATCAGAACATCCACACGCGGGAAAAACTCTTCAGCTGTACTCAATGCGGGATGCGATTCAATCGGGCCACCAACCTGCGAGTTCATCTCAGACGACACAGCCACGCGGGGAAGACTTACAATTGCCCTCATTGTGGAAAGAGCTTTCTGAATCCCAGGCAAATGAAGGCTCATTTACTGAAAGCCCATGGAAGAGGAGGGAAATAAATGTATCTGTGTTTGGAAACTGATTCTGAGTTGGATCAATTCATGTTTACATATTAGAAATGGTCTGCACTGTTAAAAGTCAAGAAGATACCAGAGGACCTGCTTAGAGACAACTAAACAAGATCTGGACAAATTGTTATGCATGGAATCTTTGCATTGCTGAACGACACAGAAACTTGGGTTTTCTTGTAGGTTTAATACATCTGCATATACAAATGGGAATGACTGATTTTCACCAACAGGATTTTTTTGCTGTTGTATTATCAATGTGTAATAGCTGAAATATATTATGTATTTAATGTTTTTATGTATTCGCTCCAACAACAGTAAAGACGCAGTATGTAGCACAGGATGTTTGTCTTTTTAGAATTACTTTATAATTTCACCAAAAAGGTACCCTGGCCTTCACTTAAACTGTGATCTGTCCGTTTCAACTTTCGTGGCATTTTGTTGGAAAAAGTACATGAACCATCAGATGTAGCAACAAGCAAGTCAGTAAAGTTAGTCCAAAATGCTCCAGATCCATTTCAGTTTTCCATTCAGACTTAAAGTCTTCTTTTCAGTGCTTTTTTTTTTAACTTTTGGATTGATGAACACTGTTGTTGGACAATACAAGATCTCCTGCTCAGCCATTTCCACAAGATTTCTGTGATTTCCAGCTTCAGCAGCATTGTGTCTTGATGCCTGCCTCTCCTGGAGTGATTGTAGTCGGACAACTATTATCCCCTACAGGTCATTATCTGATGGATTTGTATACTTTTTTCCAACAAAAGCAGTAAATGCTAGCACGACTTTAAATAGGGAATATTTAATTTGATATTATGTTATTTAAATCTTTTTATTGTCTCTTCTGACTAATGCAAGACTGCAGTTATTTCTGACAAACACTCAGCACTCCATATGAAATATAATCTTAAATGAGTATTGTCTGTGATTTTGCAGACTTGTCATTGCCTTTATGATAACAAACAAGTAGAACATTACTGAAGTATAGAAATGTTTCTAAATGCACCCAAATTGATATGAAATTAACAATGGAAATTGTAATTTACTCATTTGTTGTTGTGTGTGTTATAGACTGGCCAAAGGTTTGCAGAACATGTTTCTACGGAACAAGGAAATTCACACCCCATGAACAAGCAGAGGACATTCAGTGTAAGCAGTTATACAAAACAAATTTCATTTTTAGGCTTTTGAATGATAATCAAGTAACATTATCATTTGTTTCTTGTGTCTTCACCAGGTTGTGGCCAGGGAGATCCTGACTCAGTTTCAGGTTTGGCAGAGGGCATGCTATAGCAGGAACATTGAGTGGGGTCCGATTACAGCGAAGGTTCAGTCCTCTTTATTTGTTTTCCGTTTGATGAGATGATCTATTTTGATTACCTAAAATGAATAATGAGAGTGGATTGTGGTTTACTCTTACACAGATCATTTCTGCATTGCCGCAGTTGTACGGACGGGAGGCGGAGGTGATCGTACGATGTACGAAGATGCTACACAACCGCAGGGATTACCTTCGAAGGAGAGCAAAGGTTAGCGTTCATAAGCTCAAAGATTTAATATCTTCACTGCTTGTATGATGATAAATCATACATATGAATTCATCTTATGACACATAATTGTGTGAATGAAGCCTATGCCGTAAGGCTACATGATTTGAAACATGTTAAACATGTTATATTGCTTAGATAAGCATTTGTCATCATTTACTTTTCAGATTTACATTGTGTTTAAATGGAACATTACCCAATGTCATACTCACCCTCAAACTATCCAAGGTGTATATGACTTTATTCTTTCAGATGAAAACAATCAGAGTTATATTAAAAATGTCTTGGCTCTACCAAGCTTTTTAATGGCAGTGAATGGGTGTTGAGATTTTGAAGCCTAAAAACGGCATCCCTACATCGTAAAAAGTGCTCCACACGGCTCTGGGCGGTTAATAAAGACCTTTTGAAGCAAATGAAAACTTTATAAACCTTAATCTCTAGCTTCTGCTAACTGTTGTACGCACGTTTACAAGAGAGTGGTGTTCCAGCTGTTTACAGCAAAGGAAATCCAGTCTTCTCTTGGCTTATATCGAAGCCAGTCCAACATTTTTCTTTACAGATCCTTGTTTTGTACTTCTAATTCGTGACCGGTGTTTTGTTTTGCCCTCTCCACTGCCCTTTCGCATTTATCACCGTTTTTTCCTACCGAGAGTGGCGTTAACCGAAAATTGTCCGTCATTGACGGAATTTTTTTTTATCAGTGACGGAAAAATCTGAAGGCCGTCCGTCATTTTGACAGATTACACTGAGGGTGATCTATTGTAAAATTGTAGCTGTAATTCCCACCCCGTCCAGGTGGTGGCGAGTGTGCTCCAGTCTGGCAGCAGAGCAGGGGATACAGAACAAAAACGAAACTGTCACGGAATATTTTCCTATGCGTTTGATTACGAACAGACAAGTACAAAGAAGCTGCTACAACGATCTATCAAGCCAAAAAAAGAGTGCCAAAACGTATTTATTGCTTGAATTTCCTAATGAAATGGACAGAATTTTAAATTTGAGACTTTCATATTAAAAGTAACATAAAGCTTAGCCTTTTGCGATTTATTGGAAGGTAGACACACTATGTTCATTCATCAACTGAAAACAGCATAGACCAAGAGATCGATTGTGGTTTAAGAATCAATATTGGTTCATTAAAATAAGAATCTATTAAAATCGAGAAATTTATTTATTTATTTATTTTTTTGTTTACACAGCCCTAGCGTATTTTGTTGTTTTTAAACACTACGATGTCGTCCTGTAGGTTCATGATTAAAAATGAAAATGTCTACAAAAATAAAAGCAATTAAATGTGTTATTCTGTTTAAAATATGAAAATTAAAATGACGGGTAACAATAGGTTATGACGTAATTTTTACTACCCTGCCTGTCAAAATGACGGACAGTGTTAAAGTCTAGCGCAACCTCTGGTCCTATCCACTGGAACACGACTCTCATGAACACGCAGACGGCAGTTAGCGGAAGCTAGAGATTACAGTTTATAACGTTTTAAATATGGATATTTTTCTTACACAAATGCATCGATTCGCTTCAGAAGGCCTTTATTAACCTCCCACAGCCTCGTGGAGTCCTTCTTTTGATGGATGGATACATTTTTTTGGGCTTCAAAATCTCAACACCCATTCACTTCCATTATAAAGCTTAGAAGAGTCAGGACATTTTTTTTTTAATATAACTCAGATTGGATTCGTCTGAAAGAAGTAAGTCGTGTACACCTAGGATGACTTGAGGATGAGTAAATCATGTAATTCATTTTTGGGTGAAATATCCCTTTAACATAGCACAATTAGAATAACAGATGGATATACAGACAGATTATTATTATTTTACACAAATGTTTCAGCCTAAGTGCACAGGATGATCTACCAACACTATATTTAAGCTGATTATGTTTATGATTGTCTGCATTGACGGCACAAAAAGTAATTACTAAAATGAGACTTTGACTCATGATTATTTTGGTAATAAGCTAAGCAGAGAAATAATCAACTGATTGTTTGATTGAACAGATAGAAAAAAACATATTCTGTGTAAATTAGGTTATTAAGTGCATTATGCACAAAAAGGTTTTAAAATATAAACATCACATTATATAAAAAAACAACTTTGTTTGAAGCGAAAGAACAATTTAAATCAAGTTTCAAATAAATATGGTCAGCATTATTGCATTGCCTATCCGGTATGCTGCAGACTGTAGCACAATGGTGTATTTAATTTAATCCACTACATAGTGAAGTTGGCTAGCATAGGGGATGTTTTTAATGCAAATGCGACATAGAGGATTTTGGTGACGCACTGGATGTCTATAATGCGCATGCGTAATAATGAGGATTATATATCACCATACTCCATGACAAGGATGGACTCAACACCAACAAGTGAGACAGTAAGTGAATGTGCACAATTTGTTATATTGTTTATGTATTTTGATGACACTTGCATTTTACATTAGCCCATTTGGAATTGACTTAGTTTTTTCATAACATCATGCTGGGCCCTTGTCACCCATAAATTGTACATGTAAGAATAATTATTAGTGATATATACTGAAAAAAATATCAAGCTCATCAAGCTGTGTGCTAGCGAATCTTATTTTAACATTTAAAATGTTGATGTCAATAATGAGGTTAATCAGTGTTTAATTGTAAATATCCTTTTCTAGATGCATATTACGGTCCTTAAAAATGGAGAAAGCCCCTGTATCTCTAAGTGCACTCAGTGTTGTGACAAGTATCACTGCCCATTTTGTGAGACCTGGGTCTACATGCCAAGAGAGTTAGGGAGCGTTGTTAACCACGTCCAGAATCATCTGAAGTTGGCTGTCCACGAAGATGGTGTGTATAGTGTTTCCACATCCGTTAAGAAGTTATTTTGTGAAGGCGTATAAATTCACTCTTGGTTTGTTCTTTTTTTTTCTTTCCAGATTTCACTATAGTCAAGTGCAACTTAAAATGCAGAGAATACGCACATTTTCATTGCTGCTACTGTTCTGCTACTGTTCTACGAAGAGGCCAGTTGAAATCTCATCTCTCAAAATGCAAGCAGAAGCTCAATGCTGAGGAGGAATTTGAAGAAAACTGCTCATTTGAGGAAAGTCCTGAACATGACTAGTGTATTTTTTTCTGATACTGTTGATTTACTAGTTCATATATTTAGTTCCCTGTTAGCCACAGATTACACTCAGAATTGTAGTATTTGGTAGATTATGAAACTATTTTGTGGAAATAAACATTTACTAAGATTGTATCTGCTTCTTCTTTCCGTACTGTTTAAGGACTGAAATATCTGTGTGTGTTCTCTAAAATAATTTTTAATTTCACCACTAGCAAGTTAAAATTATGTTAACCATGGACTTCTTAAATGCATAGACCTGCAGTTTTTTGTCTCCATATTAGTAATACAAAAACAAGCACATGTAATGTGACCACAGTCTCCTGGAATTAAAATATAAAACACTGCATATGAAAATCAATAAATAAATAAATAGGCAACGAACTTGTGAAATGTCTAATAAAGTCAGTACTCAAAAACATTCATTATCAGGTTGAATTTAAAATGAGCTTGTTATAAATAAGTGAAAATAGTGCTTGAAAATAGTATCCTCTACAAAAAAATAAATAAAATGTGTTTGCGCATACATATTAAAAGCATAGCTACTTCACCATACTACAGTCTGCAGCAAAAAAGTTGTTCTGTTGAGGAGTGACACCAAAAAAAGATGAACTGTTCAAAAGTTTGGGATCAGTAAAATTTTCATTTATATATTTATTTAAAAAAACAAAACAAAAACAAACTTTTATTTAGATTTGGTGACAAAAAGACTTTTGTATCAATGTATCAGTTTCCACAAAAAATTTTTAGCAGCGCAACCGTTTTCAACATTTATAATAATAAGAAATGTTTCTTGAGCACCGAATCATATCAGAATGATTTCTGAAGGATCATGTGGCACTGAAGGCTGGAGTAATGATGTTGAAAACTCAGCTTTGCCATCACAGGAATAAAAATTACATTTATAAATACATTCAATAAACACAGACTTCTCTGCCTCAGCTTTCTTATTTCATTACTCATGTAAACAGGCAAATGGTGCTTGATTACATTATCACCATAGTAAACACTGTTGGAAAGTCAGCAGGGCCATTAACTTGGTAAGGAGTCGCTGGGCCATTTAACACCCACCTACTGTGAAACACAGCTGCCTAACTTGTTGTGATCCTTTACTGCATATGTAAATGAAGCGGAGGACTGAAAATCTTCTAGTGTGAAACTGTTTTTACGTGTTGGCCACACAAACTCTTCAGTGGGCAGAATAAACTACTTTGACCAGATTTTATTCTGATAAATACGTATTTGTTCATTTTATTCATTTTCAACCAGCCCCACACATGACTGGAAAATCTAGACTGCAGACAAAACAGTGATGCTCATTCACTTTAGTTTGTGTGTGTGTGTTTTAATTTAATTTACTCACAGCTTTTTGTATTAAGGCCATGTCTCAGCTTATTGTGAAACCACACAAGTTTCAAATGCTTAACTTTAAAATGACATAAAACATCTTTTTAAAATGTTCTTTTCTCCTTCAGGAAACTGCCGTGGAGAGAAATCTTTTACCTATGGGCCAGCGATATCTTGTACAACTTCAAAGAGGTGATGTTCAAAATGTAAAGTTGTGAATAAAATATAGTTGTGTGACACTGTTCTCTGTTGTTTTTGTGTGCAGTTTGATATGATTTCTTTCTTTAAGAGATATAGCCAGTCAGATTTTGTTACAGTCATGGGAAGTCTTGTGTGGGAAGGACATGAGATGGGTTTGAAGAACAATGATAGAGAAGAAAGGCTAAAATAAAAGAAAAAAAGTAGAAAAATATCATTCATTCCAAATTTCAGTTTAATATTTAAGGTTTGAAGATGATTCCATTTTAATTACGAGGTTCATTAGGTATGAAGAGCACGAATCACAGATGGACAAATACTCTACTATAAATGCACGAAAATAATTTTATACATGTTCCCCCGTTTTCCTACTCAAACAAATGGGTTGTTTCTATGTTTGTGTACGTGAACAAGAATTTTACGACACATGCCAACAGCACTACAGCTAAAATGCAGTTTGACGACAATGTTGTGGAATTCGGTCCCATCGAGGTTTGTTTCCCGTCGGCCCGTTATGCGGTTACGCTTCACATTCCACACAGCGACCGAGGGATTCAGAGCCCCTGTCTCAACCGGGAAAAACTTATTTTATCGAAGGTAAGCTTCCCTCACGTGAAATAATTCTTACATTTGATTGTACATGTGTTTTCTTAGTGATTCTCGTTTCCAGAATTTGCACAGACGCCATCATTACATGATTCCCGCTTCAGACTATTGATGAGGTGAGGAGAAGTTGTAGCTTCTTTGGAAAAGGTGCCAAGTTATTAATGAAAAGAACGTGACCACTTTGTCTTTGTTAGTTTACAGACATATTAGACTCGAACAAATATGTTTTTGTTTGTAACATTTTGGAGAGAAATCAGTTCTCGTCCTTAGCTTGCTTGTTTGCTTTAGCAGACTTGTCCCTTTAAATGAGAAAAATACCCCCATCCACGTTTTCTTCCCCCCCTCACAGCCATTACGGGTCATGTCCTGTTGAAACCTCCATAGACAGCTTCCTAAGAAGTTATTTTTTTAAGAAGTTAGTTACGTTATTTTATTTATTTATTTATTGACTTACTTGAAACCGTTTTTATATATACTTTTGTGTATGTAGTGACAAATAGATGATCAGTGACCATCCTAAAGTCATTTATTAACTGGCATAAATGCTGGATTCGTCAGTATTTTTAATAAACGTTCATAGATTTTGAAAGAAACAAGAACCCGAACATAATACATAAAATTTTATTTACTTTTTAGCTAAACCTGTGAGTGAACATCTGTGAACTTATTTAAAACATTATTTAATATGTGATTTATTAAGTAGGCCCATACTTTTCACTCAAATTAAGTTTTATGGATTAAGATGACAGAATTATAGTAACAACACTTTCTTTGTTATTTTAATGGTATTTTGTAAAGCATTTGGCAGTGATGTTCTCACATAATCTGGGGTACACAACAGATTTGTTTTTTATTGTTAAATTAAAACTATTTAAACTATTTTTTTTTATATTTTTTCTTGATTAGAATATTTTTTCTTAATTGAAATAAGGCTGAAAAAAAATTATATATATATATATATATATATATATATATATATTAGAACAAAATCTTAAGTTAAATGAAAATAAAAATATTTTAAGTTTGAAAGTATGNTCTTTGTTATTTTAATGGTATTTTGTAAAGCATTTGGCAGTGATGTTCTCACATAATCTGGGGTACACAACAGATTTGTTTTTTATTGTTAAATTAAATTAAAACTATTTAAACTATTTTTTTTTATATTTTTTCTTGATTAGAATATTTTTTCTTGATTGAAATAAGGCTGAAATATATATATATATATATATATATATATATATATATTAGAACAAAATCTTAAGTTAAATGAAAATAAAAATATTTTAAGTTTGAAAGTATGAAAATTACTAAAACTGAAATAAAACAGAAATGTGTATATATATATTAAAAAAAACTAAAAGTAATAAAAATGGCAAAAGCACATAACAAACTGAAGCTATTTATTCACTGACATAAATGCTGGATTTGCCAATATTTTTAATAAGTGTTAATACAACTTGAAAAAAAACAAGCACCCAAACATGTTTTTGACAGTTAAACCTGTCAGTAAACTTCTGTGAATTTATTTAAAACTGTATTTAATTTTTGATTTATTATAGACACTTTTCACTTAATGTTAACATTTCCTAAAAACTACTAATGATGGAATATTTAGATTAACAGCTGGCATTTATAGTGGCACTGTATTAAAACTCTGATTTTGTGCACACTTTACCATTTTGTACAAGATGGCATATTGTGCAAAACAATTATTTGTTTGATGTTTCCAAGAATACCATAAAGTAGCCAGCCAGATAATATTAAATTACACTACAATCAGCAGTTCTCAAAATATAGGGAAAATATAATATAATCAACATGAGATTCTGTGACTAAGAAGCATGATATAGTTGTAACAGATCATTTACATATTCACTTCTTAATATGTCTCCTCTGTTGAAAGGTAACCTGAAATTGGACAGCTGTTTTTCAACTTTGTATAGTTGCACGATAAGAGGGCTGTGGTGACGCTGGCAGTAAGTCTGCCCTTTCTGTGTAAGAAATCCACCACCAAACACGCACAATGGAAGTGGAGGATGCCTTATCTGCAAAGTTCAGGGTCCTGATTCAAGGGCTCATGGTGTCGACGACCTCAGAGATAGTTAAAATATTCAGCAAAGTTTTGCTGGAGACCAGAATGGAGATCACCCGGAGCTGGAGGGAGATCGATTTGTTGAAGCAGCAGTTGGAGGAATGTGAGCAGCAGAAGAAAGAGGCCTTCATTAGGGCTCAAAGAAATGACTTTAAAAGAGAAGATGACGAAATGGAAGTTTCACATGTGAATTCTCAGGCTGAAGTGCAGAGCTTAGACTCGGTCACATCGGAGGCGGGGGTGAGTGGGCATGTGTTGTGTGGTCATTGTTTCCACTTGTTTTCAGTGCAGTGCTAACCTGCATAGAATCAATGTTGTTATTTCTGTGCTGTTTACCATAAGCATACAGAAGTAATCTGTCATTTTACTGACATTCTGTTGAAAAAGGTTTGTATAGAATCACTTGTGATCTTTCAGTAATAATAATTACAATGTTTTGTGTGTTACAGGGGCCTGAAGAAAGAGCAGAGAATGTCTCAGAACCAGAGACAACACAGTCAACGCAGACAACACCAGGTATTAATGTTTTTAGATAATTTTTCATGATAATGAAGAGTAATAGACATAAATCACAGGGAAGTACTACTACAAAATAAAAAGATTAGATTATTCCCATTCAGTTGCCATGAAGATAGTCAGAGATGCTGACTAGATAACTAAACTGCT